>CAIGRT010156481.1:6121-41188 GCA_903798405.1 Fraxinus platypoda
CCCCCACCCCGCCCCCCCCCCCCCCCCCCCCACTCCCCCGGGCTTTCCATTCCCAAGCGTTCACAGGAAAATGCATCAGTTGACAATCAAGAAAGTGTCTTTTTGCTGAATTAAAACGTAATTTGTTTCGTTATCATGTGGATTTTATTGTCAAGCTGTAGAGAGTTTCCTTGCAAGACCAAAACATTAACGTGAGACCGAAATATCAACGTGTCACATTATCATGGAAACTAACGTGTCAAAATTTGAACAATGTTATTCACCATGATTCTTTTTGTGAAAAGTGTTTAAATCGATCTACTTCGAAAATAAATTAATGAAGATACATTGCACCTAGTTATCAATTAAATTATTTTCATTACTATAAAAGACGGCAAGTAAGGTTGTAAAAGTGTCAATTCGTCAAACTCCACCAATATGAATTCTGATTAAGAAATGTAGATTGAACAATTCTAATTCCACCGAAGTCTAGATTGAATAATCAAATCAAGTCATATCATTGGACTATGTACCTATCATGGACAGCTCAAAAAACAAATCAAAAAAGGGGAATTTACAAAAAAAGAAGTCTAATTTCATGATTGTCAATTAAAAAAGTCTAATTTTGATAACTCTTGCAAAAGTGGTCAAATTTAGTACTAAATTATCTATTATACCCTTAAAGAAAAAGTAGCTTCAATGATAAGCTACATTAAAATGACGTTTTCAACATTTTAAAAGTTGTTATCGATATTTAAATCATGTTTATCTTGATACTTCATTTATCTAGAATGATATTTCATTCTGAATATGAGAGTTATCTACATTTCATAAAGTTCTTGACATTTGAAATGTAGTTCTTGATATTTAATATATGTATCAATGAGAAATATAGTATTTATTGTGATTTGACACGTATACTTTTAAAAGATATAGGGCAAGTTAGGTGTCAAAATATTGCAAAATGGACATTGAATAAATTTCAGACATTTTTACAAATGATCATGTGAAAATGGACATTTCTTGTACTCTCTACATCAGAAAATTTACTTCAATGTACAACTTAAGTAATTTAGGAAAATGTCATTGAACCCATGTGTGGCACAAATATGTCATGTCGATTTTTTAAAATTATTTTTTTTAGTTACACCTTTAATTAAATTTATAATTTTTAACCACTTTTCATTTACACATTAAAAAAAAAAAATCATTTTGCACAAACTCTTAATTTAAATCCTTAACCATTATAGTTTCTAGGAGCTCCATCCCCTTGGATTTTTTTCAACCATTTGCGTATCCAAAGTTAATCTTTTTATTGAAAAAGGGTGTGATAGTCTTGTTTTGGATTACAAGAAAAGTAAACAAAACAAAAAATTCTCACCCCTCTCCCCACCCATTTTTACGATGTTGCCGCCTTTCCACGCCCCATACTACGTACCATTCCCAAGTAGTAGCGTCTAAGTAGGTAGGTCAAGCCGAGAACCAAAATAGCCCGTAACCGAATTTTTAAATGATTTTTTCAATACAAACGTCAAAAATAAAAACATGTTAGAAAATTTTCAGTAGGACTTGTCTGGTTAAAAGTTAAAAATATGAAAAATAGTCTATTTTTTACATTTCAAAAACTTGAAAATTCTATAATTGACTAAGGGTGTGTTTGATAGCCTAGATGATAGCCTAGAAAATTGGGTGGAAAAAGAAAATATTTTTCCAACTTCACCCAATTAATGGTGTTTGATTGCAAAAGTTTTCTTGGCTATTGTTTTTCCTACCTTTTCTAGGTACAACCATTTTATACACATTTTCTTAAGTATATATAGTATTTTATAATTTTAGATGTTTGGTATATATTATTTTAATTATTAAATAATTTTTTAAATGATTAAGTATTAAAAATAAAAATAAAAAGGTTTTTTTCTCCAATGCTCGTACAGTTTGAAACTTGACATCCACGTCTAATCACGATTTATACTTTTTAAAAACACTTGTCACCATGCATTTAATCATAAACTTTGCCAACTCCTCAAAATAAGCTAGTAAACGTCCAAAGGATAATCTTGTAAAATCACATCCCTCATTAATATCTTCATTATATATGTAGTCAAATATATAAGTAAATATAATTTGTGTAAATTTTCTATGGGTATAGGGTACGTTTTATACAAAGATACTGAATGGTCAGTCCACGAAATCATTTGTAAAGTAGAAAAAGAGTACATTTTCAGTTACCAAAACATCAAAGGATATATATCTTGTGCTATATATTCTCCCGATCCTTAATTTATGCAAACGACTTCCTATGGGCAGTGAAGGTTTGAAGTAATGTGTTTGGTGAAGATTAAAATTAGATTTTAATTAGATTGTGATAGAAGTTTTTGAAATGTGTGGATCCATGAAAAATGTGATTAAGTCTCTGTTTGTCTACCGTTTTTAAAACGTTGTTTTCTACAGTAATCAATCTCCACCACACATTCAAATAATAAAATATTCTACACATAAACCAATAAAGTTTATTTCAATTTTAACCACACATTCTCCAAAAAATATTATTCAAAACATCATTCTTTCTCCCATAATAGGAGACAAACAAGCTCTAATATTGATTGTTTGACTTTGACTTGGATTAAAATCAGATTTTAATATGGACCAAACAGAATGCTTAGTCCACAGAAATAGACATTGACAAAATTAGTTAGGTAATTATTCACAAAATTATACTACAAAGGTCCATGTATTGTTTAAATTTCCATCACACATATATAACCCAGTCTGTGTAAATAATTCTTATTTTCTTGATAGAGATGGGAATATACTGTATTAATTCAAGAAGTAGAAATTTATATACGGCTGTACATACCTAACTTAATCGAAATATCCATGCTTTTAGAGGTCAAAAATATGATCATATGATAAAACCCACTGCCAAAATTTGAGTCAAAGACGTTTCATAGGATAAGAAAGAGGAATTAGTGCTAAATTTAAAATATCCTAATTGTGCTTATTTAGTGTGTTTTGTGTGTGTGTGTGTGTGTGTGTTTAAGAATATGGATTGTTATCTCTAGTTAAATAAATCCAACTTCCAAGAATTTTGTAAGACATACAACAAACCCACTATCGCATATGGAAGAGTTGGATATTGGTGGAGGATGTAAAACTTTCATGGTGAACTGTTGAGGAAAATGCAAACAAATAACTTACATTTACTAAATAGGAGAGTGGTTGGGGTTCGTAAAGGAATTGAGTTACTCGTCTTAATAAATTGACATTTTGAGATGAATTTTCGAGTCTTAACACTGGTAACTTCTTTCGAATTTATTTTATACTACAAATTCAGATAAAAATATTAGGAACTTAAGCGTGTTAAGCTCTTCATTCCTCGTTAAGCTTAATTATAGAAAATATTATTGATTTTGTTGTGAAACGTAGATGATACCGGATAACTCTGATACCAACTTGTTGAAGATACGAGATTATAGGCATAATATGAAGTAAAGACCACAAACTCACAAGAAGAATATAATTTGAAAAGTAAATGAGGTTTCACTAAAATGTGGAGAAAAAATTACAATGATTTGTCTTTACAAATTGTCTAACTAATAATGGAGATAAAAAAACCTCCAATAAAGATAAACCAACCTATAATGAGGTTAATAGCCCATAATTGACTAAAATCAATCCAACTAAATTGTAGAGAAGAATCCAGTGTGTGTGTGTATGTGTGGTGGGTGGGGGTGGGGGGGGGGTGTCTAAAAGTTTCCTTATCTTAATCTTTTCAACTCCAACACAAATTTCAACTCCAAATAGAATTCCAACTAAAATTTGTCAAATTGACTTCGAATAGTATTCCCAAAGCATTTAAAATAGAATTTCTCTTGACGTGCACTTTAATTAGACTTCCCAATTATTTTCAATAAAAAATTCAGGTCACATCCAAATTCTAATAATCTCCACTTTGACACGAATTCCATTACAATGAACAAACTTCTATGAATCTCCAACTAGAGACAAAATCCACTGCAATGAATAAATTTTAATTTTTCAAAAAAAAAAAAAATTACAAACATAATTCTCCATCAAAATTTTCAATTAAAAATATTATCCACCACTGCCACCCCAACTAAGGGCAAAAGTGATATATTGATCACAAAACAATACTGAAACAAGCCCTATAATAAAATCACAACCGAATGCATCAAAAGAAGGATCCTGACTAGAATTACCACCCTTAATCGCATTCAAATCTTCAACTAAATGAGGAGAATTGTACCTATGTGGAATCATATGACCAAAAATGGGTATGTTATTAGCAACTGAATACAATGATACCGTCGATGATGGTGGCAAGATGGATTTACCTATAACATCTAAATTCAACTGAAATGTATTATTCAAAGAAGACCTTAAACTAGACTCCAACAGTAAAGAAAATGGATTCATTTACGAACCTTCAGGACTCCACCTCCAACAGTGCACTTGTATCCTTTTGAATTAAGAGTACTTAAAGAGATAAAATTTCTCTTCAGATCTGGAACGTGTCTTATTTCATCAAGTGTTCTAACCGTCCCATAAATAATCTTTATTCTAACCCGACCAATACCAGTTATCCGACAAGATGTATTATTATCGATCACCACGAAACCTTTTGTAACTTCATATGTTGAAAAAAAATCCCGATTAGAAGTCATATGAAAAGCACAAGCTGTATAAAAAATTCAAACCTCGTCAGGTTTGGAATTGTAGTCAACATAGGTAAAAGAGTTCACTTGAAGTGTCTAATTACCTTCCCTTCTCAAAAGCTGCAGCCAAATTTTCTTTATTCTGCAACTTATAGCAATTCTTAATTAAGTGCCCTGAATTCTTGCAATAAATTTTGAAATTAGACCTTAATTTGTCCCTTGTACAACCAGCATAAGAACAAGCCAATCTCCATGAGCCTTCGTTTTAACGAGATGTTTCATCTTCTCCTTTGAATATAGAGTATCATAAATTTCTTCAATGGTGAGATTAGACTATATAAGATTATGTCTTTAAACAACAAATATAAAACGGGCAAAAAACACAACAAAATCAATTTCATATAAGCGCCTTCCAATCTGCCACAACGAAAATACTGCGATCCAATAGTTGAATATCAAATTTCATGGTTGCCATCACAAAAGATCATGCTAAACTTTTTAACTCGATCAAAACCTCAATCTTCCCAAGAATATTTTCAAACCAAAAGCTCTGATACCAATTTGTTATGAAAAGTGAAGATGATACTTGATAACTCTGTTACCAATTTGTTGAAGACGATACGAGATTTTAAGCACAATATGAATTAAAGATAACAAACTCAAATAAAGAATATAATTTGCAGAGTAAATGAGATTTCATTAAAATATGTAGAAATAATTACAATGATTTATGTTTATAATTTGTTTAACTAATAATGGGGATAAACAAATCTTCAATAAAATTAAACCAACCTACTAATAATGGGGATAAACAAATCTTCAATAAAATTAAACCAACCTATAATGAGGTTAACAACTCAAGGTAAAACCAACCCAACTAAATTCTAGAGAAGAGTCAAATATTTATAGAGAACAATTTAAACTCTAGAAATAGAGTTGTAGATCAAATAAAATATTTAAAAGTTTCCTTATCTTGATATTTTCAACTTCAATACAAATTCCAACTCCCAATAAGACTTCCAAATAAAACTTCAATTAAAATTTGTCAAATAGAATTCCTCTTAACGTGCACTTTAATTAGAATTCTCAATTATTTTCAACAAATAATTTGAATTACACCCAAATTCTAACACATTTTGAAGAAGCAATAGGAAGAAAAGTATGGTCTGAGATTTTATCATGTTCACCGTCCACTGGAATATAAACCCCGAAAAACCAGGCCATCTTTTGACAAATTAATTACGAACTGTGATTTTCATGTCGCTCTGAAGGAACCAAAACAACATCATTCCTCCATTTCTTTATTATATTGCTCTATTTTATATGTATAAATTTCTCTGTCACAGCCCAGAAAATGACTGTACATAGCACTTGAAGTCTCACTTTTCGTCTTTTTGAACTAGCTTTTGCCCAGTGAATTATTAGATGGATATTATTTATATAATTTCTATGGCCACCTCATAGGGAGAAAGCCCTCATTCCCACTTCTCTTTAATCAATATGATTGCATATTAAGATATGGATTAATGAGATTAATATTTAGATTTTGAGATCCTATCTTAAAATATCAATTAAGACAAATAGCATGTAATCTATCGGGATTTTACTCTTATCATACTCTTACAAGATGATTACTCGTTTAAAAATATCAATCATAAAATTCAGCTGCTCGTACAAACTCGAGCAGTTGTTTACTTGTGCATTGATTGGGCAAGAAGGGGAAAATTTTACACAAAAAATTGGAATAGTTATGTTATACGTTGTCTTGTCTTGTATAATGAATTATGGGTTTAGATCTTAGAGAGAAGCTTACTAGGGCAAGCTTAATTGTGGGTAAGTTACCAATTCTTTTATCACCGGAAGAGTGAGCATGAAATCGGGGCGTAAAAATGCGTCGGGCGATCAACACAGTGCTGGGCATGGGAAATTAAGTCCAGTCAAAGGAACAATACGCCTTCTAATGTGGTCCATGCTAGGCGAGGTTGGCCTGGCATAGGAAATTAACCTCATCCAATGTACTGTATATACACCTTCTAAATTGGAACATACTAGGTCAAAGTTTGCCCGATATGACGGCTCGACATGGCGCGCTCCAAAACGAGTCATGTCAATCCTTTTCACACCTCTAAAATAGAAGCGTGTAATAAGTGATTTTAATATACAAAAAATAGTTCAAAATCATATATACAATAAAAATATAATACTTCTGTTTAGTAGGGATCAAAATCTAAATTTTAATTTAATTCAAAACTAACAATTAATTGTACTCACGTATTTCATGAAATTTACAACTTTTCAACCACGTATTTTATCAAACGTTTATTAAAATCTAATAAAAATCTGATTTTAATTCTCATCAAATAGTAACATAAGGTCAACGTATAGATTTTCTCTTATGATTGGAACACACTGAGTTTGATATGAGCTCATTAAAACGCAAAATTCAAGAGTTCAAATTACTAGAGATGAGAACCATTTTTCTTTAAATCTTGTTTTCATCCTTAATATTATCCATTTTGTGGTCATCTTGATCATCATTACTTTCTTTCTACATGAATTTGTTGGAACTCTAATGCTACTAAGACAAAGTGAGGTTGATAGCCAATGGGGTCTTAATCATTTCCAAGGTGTAACACTGTTAGGATGTTGAAAATATGTTGCAAGATCACTCACTATATACTATTTCTATTCGCAATTACAGTTGTGTTCGTACAGTATTAGACAGTTATGGATACCACAAAATACATAATATAAAATACTCGTGTTGGAATTATAGTGATGGATTACTGATTGTGTGTGTGGGGGGGGGGGGGGTTGAGTTTAAATTGATTTTCAATTTTTTAGTTCATACGGGTCGGGTAGGGACAGACGAGTTAATTATTTTATAGGTAAAATTTATTTCAACTTGGCTACAAACCGGGAGTTCGGGTCTGGTTAACCTGTAAGCGGACTTACCAACAAGAAGCCAACTAAAAATAATACAAAAACTAGTTCTCTTCAATGAGAGAAATTGCATTTATTGTGGTTTGACATGTGGATTTTTTGTAATAAGTAAGGTAGGTTATGTGTCAAAATTTTATTGGCCAACAAAATCGTAAATTGTATGAACATTTTTATCTTTTGTGTGGAATTATAAATTGTTAACAAGGGCATTTTGGTCTAAATTATTGCAAAATGAACATTGAACAAATTTTGAACATTTTTTACAAATGACCATGTGAAAACGGACATTTCTTGCAATTTCCTCTTTTAATATTTTACATTACCTTTTTTTTCTAGAAGTTTGTGTACCATAATCATTTCATTCCATCTCTAGCATGCCATCTAAAGGAAAATTTTCGTAACTACAATTATTTAAGATTACAATTTCAAAATTAACAAATTTGTTAGAACATTTCAAAAATTAGGTGGTCACAACTATAACCTCTGAAATGTTTACTAAGTCACAAATAACACATACTATAGTATTTATGAAGGTCAGACTCACATACTACACAATTTATGATTACGATCACATATTAAGTCATAAATCAAACAATTAATAAGTCACATATAAGTTATTAGTCAAGAAATCACACAATTCACTAGAAACATTGACCGCCAATGGCACACCATTAAGGGTCTAGTGACTGCAGTCGCCTCCACTGAATTTTCAAATGCCTCCAACAAGGCTTTTTTAAATTCAATTTGATTAGATTTTCTTGATTTCCTTCCCAATTTATTTTAACCCATAATTTCCATCCCAAATCCAACAAAGTCTTAAGTCTTTGACATAATTTTTTTTCAAGACCCAACCTACATGATTCCCACTTAATTGTTCCTACTCCTCTCCCCCCAAATGTTCCTAAACTCAATTCTTAAACCACAGCTTACAACCCTGCTATTCCAACTCAAATTGTACAAAGTATCAAAATTGACTCATGATATTTTTGAAAGAAGAACAACAACAAATTGAAGAAGCAAAATCTTGTAATTCCTCTCTCTCTCTCTCTCTCTCTCTCTCTCTCTCTCTCTCTCTCTCTCTCTTTCTTAATCTTATTATTTATTTGTTGATAATTATTTTTTACTTGGATAATTTATAAGTATTAAGTGAGCTATGCACTTTTACTTGTTTTGATCTTGAATAAATGCTTTAATTCTACTTAAATATCTAATTTAATCATTTTGTGAGTGTATTGATTTGTGTTAAGGTATATGAATTGAGTGTATTGATTTGTGTTTAACCAATTGTTATTGGATTTGAAAATAATTTCTATAATTCTTTAACTAGTTGATTATTTATGTATGTTTTGTTTGATTGGTAGGAAGATATGCTGAGATATTTTAAACAAATATCTCAAATTTCTATGAAGAAAATGTCGAGGCAAAGAAATCACACATTGAAAAAATTTCTATTGAAGAAAATGTCAATGCAAGGAGGTAAGTGTTGGGGATGTTAATACCGGAGAAAATGATTATGCAAATGAAGCTTGCTGAAACTGATTTTCAAGAAAATGATGAAGCAAAGGAAGCAAGTATTGAGCATATTGATTTTGCACAACTTTCCAAGGATTCCGGATTAAGAACTCCAATAAAGGATTACAATGTTAATCTTCAAGATCAAATAAAAAAAAAACATACTTACAGAGAGGTCTGTATCAGCATCAGAGTCAAGTGTTTCCATAAAAAATCAAGACGATTCATTTCTACTTGGTTCAATGAACATAGTGTTTGGTTGGAATATAGTATAAGTAAAAATACTGCATTTTGCTTATATTATTATCTTTTTGAACCATACAATTGGGAACAAGGAAGTGAACAATTATAAAAACAAAAGTACTATGTTTTGAATATTATCGTTGTTGTCTAATTTGAAATTATTTCTTACGTAATTCTGTATCGCTCATGCTGAACTACAATCCTGAGTCCGCCCTGGTCACGTTACCCCTACCTCTACCCCATGCCACTTCACCCTTCTATCAAAGCAATTTCAACAGTATTTTGGCTTTTAATTTTGTTCTCTATGCAATTACTTATTCTCTTGGTAGGCTGGGATAAGGTGGGGATGGAGTAGAGTGGGATGGGATGGGTTTAAACAATGTGACATTTAGTGAGAAACTTAATCTGGGTTGGGTACACAATCGCTTTTGATTTTGTTCTCTCTGTAAAAAATTGGATTTTCGAAGAATTTGGGGTTGGGTACGTGAGGTGAAAATAATGTGCCATTTAGTGTGAATGGCTTATAGATAAATATGCTTGTTCAATGTTGATTCGAATGAGACTAAGACAATGAGTATGTGTCTTAGACTTTTCTATTGGCCTAATCTAAGCTTCCGTTTGAGTTCCATTTTTTGTTAAAAAAATTATCTTTGTAATAGTATCTTCTGGAGAATGTGTGTGTTAAAAAGTAGGTAAAGGTTTTGAGTTCCATTTTTTGTTTAAAAAAAAATATCTTTGTAATAGTATCTTCTGGAGAATGTGTGTTAAAAAGTAGGTAAAATTTTTGAGTTTACATAAAAAATTATTTAATTGAGAGAATGTGTGATTGAAAATAAATTTCAAAAAAATGAATTTTTAGACAATGGAGCTCAAACATGAGCTAAACGAGCAATAACAAATAAAGTAAGTCCAGAAATAGGTGCGGACATCTTTGTGTATTAGTTAGTCAAAATCCTCTTCCTAGAATCTTTGTCCAAAAAAATAAAGAAAATTACAGCCATCCATTTTTTTTTTCAATTTTTCGTTTCAATAATTAGATCATAAAGTTATTCTTTAAAAAATCATGTGTACTCTATCCATCCCACCCCATCCTTAACCCTAATTCATTTCCCAAAAATCTTCACAAAACTTCAAATCCATTCCACCTTTCTTCATCATCGATGCTTTCTCCTCAATTCTCTAGCACGGTCACTTCCGACATTGTAGCACTTGAAGTAGCATGTGCACACACGATGATTATGGACGTCGGTGCGATTTCACCGCTGTAGCAATGGCTCTAGTTGTTTCCTAGTGGTGAGTACCGTTACTTCTTGGTGGTGGATAGAGACGCTCATCGTCAATGCTCCTGGTGGTTACGAATCTCTGTGTGTGACAGAAAAAAAAGGTGTAAATGTGTTGTGGTACAATGGTGATATGTGCGTATCGTGGTGTGTAATATGTAATGGGTGGGGATGGGGTTGTTTACGGTGGTGGTTGTAACGATCATGCCTCTGTGCCCAAATCGTTAATTTACGTATTGTCCGCTCTTGTAGAGCATATGCCTTTTTATCCCTCACAAATTTCTGTGGCATTTTCTAGGATTCGAACACATAGCCTCTCCTTAATAGAGATTTAAGTTGAATTTTGATACTTAAGTCTCTTTTAAACGGAGATCATGTGTTTCAATCCTGGAAAACACGACAAAAATTCGTGAGGAATAAAAGGGCAGATACTATGTATTGTCCACTCTGGGAGAGTCTAAGTCCATTTCATCTAAACGGATTTCTATTGCGTCTCCAAGATTCGAACCTTTGACGTTGACTTAAGTTGAATACCAGTACCAATTGATCAACTTGCCCAATTGGTATTATGATTTAACTTAAGTCATTTTTAAGGGAAAAAATGTCAATGGTTCGAATTTTGGTGACGTAATAAAAATTTGTGAGTGGTAAGAGAGGCTTAGGCTTTCTCAGAGCGGGCAATAAGTTTCATATAACAGATTGTGCATAAATGGAAGGTTGTTACAGTGGTGGTGGTCAGGTAATGTGGCGTTTGGGTGGTGTTTGTGGTAGTAGAGTAGAGTGGAGTGGAATGGGATGAATAGCGTTTGTGTATTTGGGTGATTGCACAAATAAATAATATGTGATTGATAAAATGGGTAATTTGAAATTAATAAATAATATGTGACCTAAAAAATGTGTGGTTGTGATTAAATTCGTTATTGTGACTCACAATCTGTGTCTTTGTGTCTGTGATCATAATTGTCTGTTATTGTGACCTTGATCTGTTATCAATCAAGTGGTCATAAATGTTATCACCTGATTTTTGAAAGTGTATGAAACTTTTGTATTTATGTATTCCCCACCTCCCAAAAAAAAGAAAATATAAAATTCGGGGAGCATTTAAAGGAGGAAAAAATTCATATATCAGGCCTTAAGTATACCCTAATTCAATTTTTAAGAGAAAATATTTAGAAATTCAAAACTCATGTGATAATTATATAATTAAATATAAAATAATTCTCGATCCACTCTAATCTCTCTCTAATTCAGCCACAGTCACCGGCATATACCCGCCGCCACCACCTCTCACAGTCACCGATATCCACCCGTCCTCATCCCCTCTTATAGTCATCGTTATCCACCTGACTCGAGATCCATAAGTACAAAATCTCAATGGTAGTGACTTGTTTGGATTTTAAATTTAGCAAAATATCGACTAGAATTGACGGATTATCTAATTGAACTTCAATTGACGAATTTTTGGCTGTGTGATTTAAACTACATGTAAACTTTTACTCGTGATGTTGATCCAATGTCTTGTGACCAGTTCTCTTGGATATGTGACCTTTGGACATTGATCTGTTATTTATGAAATTGACCCAATAGCATGTAACCAATTCTCTTGGATCTGTGACCTATAGACTTTGAACTGTTACATGTAATCTGTGACATATGAATCGTGACCTATGAAATTAAATATGTGACCTATTATCAGTGCTCAAAGACATATGGAATCTTATCTGTAACCTATACAATATGACATGTGAGTTGTGAAGTGCGATACGAGACATGTAAACATGATCTGTGGCATGTTATCAGTGTACAAAGACATGTGATGTACGATATGTGACTAGCTAATTTTGATCAATGAAATGTTGACATTGATCTGTAATCTATACAATATGTTGTTACCTGTGACCTGTGGAGTATGACTTGTGACCTACAAACATAATCTATGGCCAATTTTGTTTGATCTATGACACATGGACATTTATATGCGACCTATGCACAATAACATGTGACTTATCACCACAACTGACACCACCACCAGATACTAACACATCATTTGTCATACACTCTATGAACATATGACTATCACCAACACCACCACACCACTACAAAACCACCTAAAAAATAAAAATAAAAAACCACTACAAAACAACCACAAAAATCACCACAGAAACAACTGCAAAACCCCTCAGTTTTTTCAATATGGGAAGGCAAGAGCGGCAGCCCATAAAAGACTCCGTCGTCAGTTGTTGTGAACCACCATAGAAGTCAGGCTATTGCAACGCCTAAGGAAAAAGTCAGGCTAATCACAACACCGCTTGCGGCGATCAGAACGCCAACGACGATATGTACACCAATGCGTGGTATTGTGAGTGTAGCGGCAACCGACACTCATAGAGGTGAGCGGCTCGCTATTGTGAGCACCGATCTCTGCTGTGGGAGTATAGAGAGATGGAAGAAGGGGGAGAGAATTGATGGGAAGAAAATAATTTGGAAATTGAAATTGAAATTTGTAAGGTCGGTGGGGTGGGTAGGGTGGGAGAGTAGAATAATTTAATTTTATACTTCAACACTATTCATCATCATTTTCTACACATTTAATGAAGGTTAGTTTTTTGTTTTTATTCTTAAATTTTATGATTTTACGAATGGGTTCTTTGATTTTTACATTCAATCTTAATAATTTTTTTAAATTTATGCTTTTAATGTATGGTTTGTGATAGATATATTGTTACAATCGAGGTTAGAGATGATTTTGGTGATTTTTTGAGATGGAACTTGTCAGGAATGGTGAACTTTATCATGACGGCCCAGACGTTCGGGGCTTTGATGGCCCTGACGTATGGGCACAGATTGCTTAGACGTTCAGACGATGGTCCGAGGGTATGGACAATTTAAAGGATATCTTCGTCTCTTACATTTTGAGAAAGCCATTCTGATGAATAAAGAATAGGATAATTATATTACCATCACAAAATTTACTTACTACACCACTTTATAATAACACCACAATTAAAAATATTTTCAATAAATACACCCCAAAAAATTTACAATTATATTCTAATTCAATATCTAAACTAAAAATGAAAAAAAAAAGCTAAAAATATGGAGAATTTTCGATTTGAAATGTTTGGAATCCATTACAGCCTATGATGATGCAGTTAACCGGTGGTGGGCATTTGACGGGCTGGTGTTCATCGGCTCCACTGACGGGACGATAAAGGCTTGAAGGAGGGAGCTGGTAGGATGGAATACGAAACATGTGCTGGTGGAGACATTGTTAAAGCAAGAAAATGCTATAACATCATTGGTTGTGAATGTAACGGTGCTGGTGCTGTATGTCGAGTCCTCCGATGGGTTGGTGAATTTTCGGGATAGTGAAAATCACTTTATGTAATATGGCGGCGTGATGAGGAGTCGTAAACTGGTGGCATGCTGAGGAAAGTTTGGAAGCCTGATGGAGACTTTGCAAACTGTGCCCTTGCGAACATGACATTTAATGGCACCCCATTTACTTGAATAATAAATGCAATGGAATAAGTAACATATGGTAAAAGCTTGATTGTCATTGATCTATTTGTGACTTGGCGCGGTAGAATTTATTTACCAATGCTGTGGTCGAGCTACCAGATTCTTTGACTTCATACCATTGAATTATCCTGCTAAAATTTTCTGATAAGGGTCGAGAGAGAGGGCGACACTTTCATTTTGAACCATTTTGGCTTTGTGAAAATGGATTTTTGAATGTTGTTGAACAAGCTTGGGTAAAAGAGAGGGACCTCAAGTTGCTACTTTTCATGATTAACGTGCTATTCTTTGTTCTTGTGGGCACGAGTTGACAAATTGGAGTGGGGTGACTTTGGGAATTGGCAAAAGGAATTGGGGATTATTAGGAAGAGAATAACCGAGTAGTAAAATGCACCAAATTGTGGTTTCCACAAGAATGAAATTAAGACTCTGAATTTCTATTAATTCTTTTGTGCTTCGAGAGAAACTGTATTGGAAGCAAGGTCGGTTGGCTAAAGGTTGGAGATAGGAATACATGCTATTTTCATTTTCAAAGTATATGTTGGAAGCATAGAACACTGATATTACACAATTTTGTACTTTCAGGGCTGTTTGAGCCGCATTTTTTATTTTTATTTTTGGTGTAAAATGCATTTTGAAATTGATGAGCTTATTTTAACTGAGGTTACTTATGTCATTGTATAACATTTTCCCTCAAAGAATAGGCATGACTAGTCGGTAGATCTTGTATAAATAGGTGACCTGGTGAGCTGAAATATTTTGTACAATTGAATTCATTTTCACAACCAATTTTCCCGCCTTTTATTCGTTCTTCATCTGCTATTCCATTGCACTTCTTTATAATGTTAGAGCAGCTTCCGTTTGAAGCTTTTGTGCAACGAAGGATGATTCAAATGTCGTAGTAGATCTACAAAGTCAGTTCGATCACTCAAATTCATTCGGCTATTCATCAGTTGGAAGAATGGGATATCCTAATTCGATTATCAATCGACTGGTAGCTGATCCAACCAACCTTTACTACCTACACTATGGTGACAATACAGGAATGCAGATCATTTCAGTTGTTTTCACGAATGATAACTATTCCACGTGGAGTCGAGCTGTGGTCATGACACTTAGTGTTAAAAAAAAAAGAAGGCTTCATTGATGGAACAATAGAGAAGCCACACAAGGATGATTCTCTGTTCACTTGGAGAAGATATAATCATGTTGTTTCTTCCTGGATAATTAATTCTATTCCAAAAGAGCTATATCCTAGTGTTATGTACAAGGATTCTGCTAGAGAAATCTGGATTGAACTTAGAGATAGATACAGTCAAGGCAATGGTACACTGATCTATGAGCTGAAGAAGCAAATAGCATCGATCTCACAGGAGAATGGCTCAGTTAGTGGTTATTCCAACAGGTTTAAAGGACTTTGGGAATAATTAGATAATTATCGGCTAGATGTTAACAGCAATTGTTACAAACATGATGATCAGGTTATGCAGTTTTTGATGGGGCTTGATGACCAATTTTCTGCTGTGAGGAGTCAGGTATTATTGATGGATCCACTACCTTCATTGAATAAAGTATTTGCACTTATTTTACAAGATGAAAGGCATAAAGACGTTATTGCTAAGAATCAACAACATTTTGAGGCAGCAGCCTTTGCTAGCAAAATGGTGAATGGATCAGTTGGAAATCAGAGACACAATTCATTCAATAATTTTCAGAGAAGAGATAGGCCTATGTGTAGCTACTGTGGTATGCCTGGACATATCAAAGGGAAATGCTACAAGCTTATAGGCTATCCTCTAGGTCATAAGTTCGCTAGAGGAAAGCCACATGTTGCCAGTGCAGTAGTTCGAGTTCAAGTTGATGAAAAATCTGAGACAGCTACAGGTCATAAGTTTGCTAGAGGAAAGCCACATGTTGCCAGTGCAGTTGTTCGAGTTCAAGTTGATGAAAAATCTGAGACAGCTAACTATCAGCCAAGTATGGCTTTTACTCCAGATCAATGTCAGCAACTTTTGGCTATGCTTGTCCAACAATTACAAGCACAGCTATCTACCGCCAACTCTAAGCCACGAGATACACAATTGGCTTCATCAGCCATTCCTGAAAACTCTACTTTCTCAGGTAATTCTACTTATCATACTTGTGTCAAAAATGGAGTTAAGTGGATCATAGATACTGGAGCAATCGAACGTATGGTTTGTTCTACCAAGTATTTGACTACTGTAACAGCTAAGGCAAATGCTTTTGTTAAGACTGCCAAATGGAAATACTGTAGATAGAGGAAAGCCACATGTTGCCAGTGCAGTTGCTCGAGTTCAAGTTGATGAAAAATCTGAGACAGCTAACTATCAGCCAAGTATGGCTTTTATTCCAGATCAATGTCAGCAACTTTTGGCTATGCTTGTCCCACAATTACAAGCACAGCTATCTACCGCGAACTCTAAGCGACGAGATACACAATTGGCTTCATCAGCCATTCCTGAAAACTCTACTTTCTCAGGTAATTCTACTTATCATACTTGTGTAAAAAATGGAGTTAAGTGGATCATAGATACTGGAGCAACCGAACGTATGGTTTGTTCTACCAAGTATTTGACTACTGTAACAGCTAAGGCAAATGCTTTTGTTAGACTGCCAAATGGAAATACTGTAGCTGTGACAAGTGTTGGAACNAGACTGCCAAATGGAAATACTGTAGCTGTGACAAGTGTTGGAACAGTGAAGTTCTCTGATGACCTGATTCTGACCAATGTTCTTGTGGTGCCATCGTTTAATTTTAACTTGATATCTGCTGGCAATCTGGTTCTTAAGCATAATTGTTTTCTGATTTTCATATATGACTCTTGTCTTGTACAAGATCTTTTAACATGGAGGACGATTGGGAAAGGCAAACTTGAGGATGGATTGTATCACTTCCAGCTCCCTGGTCTTCAATCCATTAGCAAATCTTCCGTCAAAACTCATCAGTTCATACCACGTTATGATGTTAAACCTATCGTTACCTCTTGTTGTAGTCCTGTTTTTAATCTCAATTGTAATAAAGCAAATGTTATTTCATGTAATACCATAATCAATTGTAATGTCAACGGCAATATTGACATATGGCATTGCCAGTTAGGTCATGTGCCTAGTTCAAAATTCTCAGTTTTACACAAATATATCCCTCACATCAGTTTTAATAGATCCATACATTGCTCCATTTGTCCCTTGGCTAAGCAACACATACTTCCTTTTCCCCATAGCGAATCAAGAGCTTCAAAGGCGTTTGATATTGTTCACTGCGATATATGGGGGCCCTACTCCATTCCTTCCTTAAATGGTTCGCGTTATTTTCTCACCATTGTAGACGATTATAGTAGGGTCACATGGACATACCTGATGAGAAACAAGTCTCAGACCAGACCTATAATTCAGACCTTTTACTCCCTCATTCGACACACTTTCAAAGTAATATAAAGATATTGCAGTCTGATAAAGGGGCTGAGTTTATCATGACAGAATTCTTTCACTCCGAGGGTATCTTGCATCAAGTGAGTTGTGTTGAAACTCTACAACAAAACGGTGTGGTTGAGAGAAAACACCAACGCCTTTTAAATATTGCTAGAGCCCTCAAATTTCAAGCCAATTTGCCACATAAATTTTGGGGTGATTGCATCTTTGCTGCCACACACCTTATAAACAGGACACCTACCTCTATCCTAACTGACAAATCCCCTTATGAGATGCTTTATCAAACTTCACCTTTATATAATCATCTCAGAGTGTTTGGCTCCCTTTGCTATGTTGCCACTTTAAAGAGGAATTGAACAAAGTTTGATCCTCGAGCCACACTTTGCATATTCATTGGTTATCCTTATGGTATGAATGTTTATAAATTATATAACCTTCATACCAATACCATTTTTAATTCCAGGGATGTCATCTTTCATGAGACTATATTCCCATTTCATCATTTCTTCAATCATTATCCAAGTGTGAGAATTTTTCTCCATCAATTCAGACCATCTTCTCACCTCAATTGTCTCAATCTCATGACTTATCTTATCCTCCTCCTAACTCCAATTCTCCTGATGTTCCCATATCATCTCCTTCATCCCTTCACAAATTATCTCCTCTTGTGGTTTCTTCTCCTCCACTTCCTTCTTCTCCTATACCTATTCGAAAATCAAACAGAACCACAAAACCCCCAACTTATCTACAAGATTATCATTGTAATCTGATCTCTCAAGTGGCTGCACCCGAGTCAGAATCTGTGGCAAAAATGTCTTGTTTCAGGTAAACAGTATTCAATATCAAATTATTTGAATTATGCTGACCTATCTCCTGCTCATAAGCACTATGCTTTGGCTCTTTCTGCTGCGTATGAGCCTAACTCATATTGTGAAGCATCTAAGTATTCAGATTGGCATCAAGCCATGGAATTGGAATGCCAAGCTCTAGTTTCCAATCACACTTAGGATGTTGTTAAGCTCCTAGAACATAAGAAACCGGTTGCCTGCAAATGGGTATACAAAGTTAAGCTTCGTGCAGATGGAATTGAGGAGACGAAGAAAACTCGTCTGGTTGCCAAAGGTTTCACTCAGCAGCCAGGGTTGGATTATGAAGAAACCTTCTCTCCTGTTGCAAAATTGGTCACAGTTAAGACTCTTTTGGCTGTGGCAACTCAGTTACAATAGCACTTATACCAATTGGACATTAATAACGCTTTTCTTCATGGTGAATTGGATGAGGACGTTTATATGTTGATGCCTCCAGGGTATGAGCAGCAGGGGGAGAGTGGAGAACGTTTGGTTTGCAAGTTGAACAAGTCCATATATGGACTTAAACAAGCCTCAAGGCAGTGGAACACCAAACTTACCTCCTATGTTTTGTCACAGAGCTTTAAGCGATCAAAAGCAGATTATTCATTGTTTAGCAAACTCAACGACTGCTCATTTACAATTTTACTTGTATATGTAGATGACATTATAATTGGTGGAAATGATCTATCATATATTGATCAATTCAAGAAGGAGTTAAATGATCAGTTCAAGCTGAAGGACTTGGGGATCCTCAAATATTTTCTTGGACTTGAAATTGCTAGAACTGAAGGAGGGATCTCTGTATGTCAAAGAAAATACGCCTTAGAAATTCTATCTGACGCATGCTACTTGGGGGGCCAAACTAGCAGCTAATCCTCTGCCACATAATTTGAAATTGAGTAAGAATGAAGGAGATGATGTTCCTGATGCCAGTGAGTATAGAAGACTGGTAGGAAGAATACTTTAGCTGACTATAACGAGGCCTGATTTTTCCTATGCAGTACAGTTGCTAAGCCAATTTCTGCAGACACCAAAGCAGCCACATATGGAAGCTGCTCATCAGGTTCTAAGGTATTTGAAAGGTACACCAGGACAATGTTTGTTCTTTGGAAACAAACCTGATTTGCACCTTAAAGGGTACTGCGATGCGGATTGGGCAGCATGCTCAGATACTATGAGATTAATTACTGGATATTGTATCTTCTTGGGGAATTCTTTGATATCATGGAAGTCCAAAAAGCAGCACGCCGTTTCAAGATCGTCTGCTGAAGCAGAATACAGATCCATGGCAGCTGCTATTTGCGAAATAAGTTAGCTAAAGAATCTGTTAAGTGGGTTAGGTGTCAAACAAACCAAGGCATCTCTACTATTTTGTGACAACCAATCTGCTATTCACATAGCAAGTAACCCCTTTTCCATGAGAGAACCAAGCATATCGAAATTGACTGCCATTTTGTTAGAGATAAGGTTCAAGCAGGTAAAATAAAAATGATATACACAGTCTCTCAAAATCAGGTTGCAGACTTGTTGACAAAGGCTTTAGGTAGAACAAAATTCAAGTTCTTGTTGCACAAAATGGGAGTATTGAACATATACTCCTCATCTTGAGGGGGAGTATTGAGCTTATTTTAACTGAGGTATTTATGTCATTGTATAACATTTTCTCTCATAGAATAGGCATGACTAGTCGATAGATCTTGTATAAATAGGTGAGCTGGTGAGCTGAAATATTTTGTACAATTGAATTCATTTTCACAACCAATTCTCCTGCCTTTTATTCTTTCTTCATCTACTATTCCATTGCACTTTTTCAGAAATAGTAGATTGACGAAGCATGTGTCATTAAAAATGAAGAAAATATTTTTGGTTTGTTGGTAATATTATTTTATTAAAGAATTTATGATTAAAAAAAAGAGAAAAAAATATATTTTGAAAAAAATGGAATTAAGCAAGGGCATAATCTCAAGAATATATCTTGCATTTTTAATATTTTTGTGGTAGATTAAATAAGCCGACAAACTATTTGATGAAAGTACCAAGAGAATCTTGCGATTATGTGACAGATATATTAAAAACTTACTTATGTAATTTTATTTAAGATTATTTAAGTAAACAGAAAAAATATACTAAAATTGTGGTGTAATTATCAAAAATTTATGGTGGTTATATAATATAATTACCAGAATAAGTTAGGTTTAAGTGGCCATTTTGAGTGGCTATTTTGAAAACGTTGCCAGTGTATTTAGAGAAATTTTTTATTGCCCTATGGCCCCTATCCATTCTTTCATCGGCTGCCTCTCTATCGAGAATCTGTTAAACAAAAAAGGGAAAAACTAGTGAAAATCCTTCCAGCCATCTTCCTCTTGCAAGCGACCCAGGAATTCAAGCCTTTAATTTTAAGTTGTATTTGATGGCCACAGAACATGTAAGTATGAGATTCTATCTTTTCTTGTGATTTGTTTATTATAATTAAATATGTAGATGGAAGAATTTCGCCCCTCTTGTAGAATTCCCTTTCCATTTGCACCTTTGATTTCATATCTCCTTGCCCAATATGAATTTTTATACTGAAATACCTATAATTTTGGAAAATCCTCTGTTTCTCTTCATGTGTGTTCTTTCGTTTTCTTCTTTTTGTATAGCCATTGTCAGAGCAATAAATTAAAAAAATTAAAATTCTTTGATATTAACTATTCCTTTAAACAGTGTTAATGATAGAACCAAAAATTTGATCAAACAGTGTTAATTGCTTGAATTTGTTAACAAGCAAGACATGACAATGCAATGAATGCTGCCGAAACTACCAACGAGCTTGGCTTGCACTCTCTTTGCCAACGTCATTGGTATTTCACAGCACGTGTTGCTGGTGGAATTTTTGTTCAAAATCCATCCTTGTACAAAATTCCGTGCAATTCATCTCTTGCTTTGGTTCTTTGACATCTTGATTTTTGTCATAGCTATCAATCACAAAAATAAAATCCTGTCTTCTTTCATTTTCTTACAATTCAAGATATTATGAACTTTCATTTTCCAGATATTACCTTATTGTGAATTATCATGTAAGTTATTGTTCATGCACATTTATCTTTCATTGTGTGAAGATGATATGAGTGTTGAGTTTGTCTAGTTTTCTAATTCCTCAAGATTATTGAGGTGATTGTGGAGAAAGCTTTAATAGATAATGATACGATACCAAGACTTTAGTGTTAAGAACTCTCCCCTGAGAAAACTGAATTACGACACCCATGGAGATAGCTTTAATAGATAATGATAAAGTACTATGGGTTTAGTAATTAATAACTCTCCCCATGAGAAAAGTAAATCATTTTTGATTTCATGACACCCACGGTTAGTTTGTTAAAGCTCCAAGGTCATGAAGTGATTGTGGAGAAAGATTTACAACACCAATAAACTAAGCCTTATTCTTTGTAAATTTTGGATCGGCTACATGATACCTTTTTAGCCACTCCATTGGGCATTATATAGAAATTTTTGAAGCTGGTCATAACAGAAATGAAACAGCTATTAGTTGGCTTGTATTATGCAAAAGTTTGTTGAGGGTGTTATTAATTGAGTCAAACAATATTAAGACCATAAATTTATGTCTTGTACTTCCTGATGTTACATACATGTATGCTCAAAATTTGAATATCTTGTAGTATTTGCAAATAAACGTGAAGTCAAGAAATTTTTGAAGAGTGAAGTAAAAGAACTCTTAAAGAGATTTGTGTTTGAAATGAAATGGTGTGGCGGGTGGACAAAGCGGGAAAGAAAAAAAAGAAGAAGATTAGATGTAGAAATGAAAAATTGCAATTAACGAATTAGTACTTTCTTCATGCCAAGAATAGGTCTTTGTGTCCTGGTGATCGACCCACCCTTAAAGAATGCTTTAAATTAAAGAGCTATAGAAATGTGCAACTTTATTATATTGAAATGGAATTTTGCTTCTTGCATTTCTTTCAGTGTTGTGAATTATGTGTATCATTAGCAAACTATAGATGTTAACAGATTACCTGGGCCTTGGCTACAATGTGTCAAACTTTCATAGTCCTCGTAGTTAATTATTGGTAAAAATATCAAGAAGGTGCATAATTTTGTTGATAATGTGCTATATGGAATGAGATTGGTTGGGCGATAACGGTTGATGGATGGACACCTGAATTTAAGAGAACTCTTATTGCTTTTCTATTTTGTTGTCCTAAAGTATCGGTTTTGTTAAAATTTATTGATGCTTTATACGCTTCAAAGGCCATTGTATTGTTCTACAATTTATTTAGAAAACTTGTGGTGTTCATGAATTCGTAGTATGTTCGCATATAATGGCTCAGAATCTTATGATCCAAATTATGTTGCTAAACCAGTTGGTCATTGGAGAAAAAGTTCTGACCATTATTTTGGTGTCTGTGTAGCTCATTACACTATCTTGCTGTTGCGTGATATTGGTAAATTAGATGAAGTTAGTAAAATGTAGCTCACACATCACAAGTCACCAAATACACTTACAATTATTGCTATCCATTGCATTTGATGAGGAGATAATCTACAGAAAGAGAAATACTTCATCCTACACCTATCATTTTGGAACTTGTTTTGCAAAATACATTAGCCCACAAAGATGCATAAACAGTGTGTACATTGTCAGCATATACTAAGGAAATTAATAGAAAGATTTGTGACTATGTGCTTGATTCTGTATTTTGGAAAAGATTGTGCTACAGTTATTTCTGACAAGAACACCTCATACAAACAGCCAATTGACAACTTTTCATCACTATCAACAATTCAAGAATATGGACTAGAGCTAGGAAAGTTGCACGACCGTATTATTCTCCTTTCAACTACATAATCAAGCAAATCATTTTATTTTTATTTTTTTAAATTCTCCTCTAGTTTTCTTTGCTCATGCTGATAATGTCCAATCACTAGATATCGCTATAGCTCTTAATGCATTTTTGCGCTAATATGCTTTGCAAAGCGACTAAATTAGTTGCATAATGAGTAGAAGTATTTGGCGATTTTTGATGCATGAGCTACAACTTAACTAACTTCATCGAGTTCTAGTTTGTCAATGTCATACAGCATCAAAGTAACACAATGAGCAGCACATGGAGACTAAACTAATGTTCAAAATATTGCTCTAGTTTGAACTTATTCATCATGCTAATTTCTATACATTTGTTCTCATACTTCCCAATCATGACTAATAGATGGATTGCACTTTTAAAGAATTCTCGGGTTTCATGTTTCTTTGCAGCAAAAACATTCAATTTTTTTTTTATATTAAATTTAACATGAGAGATACCATATTTATGTCACCTTTTAAGCCTGCTAAATGTTGTTTGACTATATTAGTATCACCCCCAGTAAAAGTGCTTGCACAATACAAGCAAACCAAATTATTATTATTATTATTATTTTTTACGTTATTATTAGCTTAAAAAATTTCTTTACAAAAGTTGTATCAGTGGACCAGGCCAAATTGATGTAGGACAACCTTGGGGCCTTCTATTATTTTGCAATCCTCAATGGATATGTAGCGGTAAAGTCTTTGATTGTCAAAGATGTCGAAAAAGAACAAATTTGGATCTATTGTTTACGACACTACTTCGTTTTTAGTGATAAAACTCCCTGTAAATTTCAGTTGCTCTGAACAAAATTAGAGCAATCTTAAGCTGTGGCTATCCAAGCATTCTGGGAAGTGATGATAGTTGAAAGGGAATTAACAAAAGAGCTCGCTGTAACATCCCTACAATGAACTGTACAACTGCAATCCAAATGGGAGTACAGGCACTACCTTCATTCAAACTGAATCTAATCGCCCGTTTTTTGCCCAATTCTCGGAAAACTGGAAGTGGGATGATGAGCGTAACAATGAGAGACAGAAGCAAGAACAGAAAGCCCCTTCAAAGGGGAAGGAATCTCAGCATTGAAGCCATCCAGACAGTTCAGGCACTGAAGCGGGCAGTCAGCTCTGAGGTGCTTCTGGAGCAAGTATTTGATACCAAATTCAGGCGTTTGCTAAAGCTTGATATGATTGCAGTCCTTCGTGAACTTCTTCGCCAGAACCAATGCCTTTTGGCCCTTAAGGTTCGCCACTCTCCACCCTTCTTCAGAGACAAAATTAGAGTTTTAGTATTTCATGAATGCATATGGATTTAATATTTGGTAATGCTACTAAATTTCTACTTTTGCTCGATACCCACTTTTCTCACTTTTCCTTTTAACCAGTTGATACTTTCTTTGCGCTTATGTCATATTTCTTTATCTCGTCTCATCTAGGTTTTTAAGGATGTCCGGAACGAGTACTGGTATAAGCCTCAAGTCTCTTTGTATGCTGAAATGGTCACAGTTCTGGGACACAATGGACTGCTCGAAAAGGTTGAATTTCTTGTCATGGAATTGAAATCAGAAAGTAATTTAGAGCCAGATGTTGAGAGCTTCAATGCGTTGCTGGAAAGTTTGATGAATTTGAAACTCGCTGGATTAGCAATGGAGTGCTTTTACTTGATGAAATCATCGTCATGCGATCCGGACAGGTCATCTTATAAAATCTTAATAAATGGCTTAGAATCGACTGGAGACACGAATACTTTGGCTATTGTACAAAAGGAATCTCAAAAATATTATGGCGATTTTCTTACTTTCTTAGAAATGGAAGAATCTGTGATTAGCTAAGACTGTATTTGTTGATATGAGTTAATCCTTGTCACCTATGATTATATGATTTAGATGTGCTTGAACACTTTGTGAGTTTGATTATATTCCAATTTAGTTATTGATTTTGTAGTTTTAAAGATAAAGGTGGGAGGGAGGTGTGTAAAATTTGCCCTTGGGGAATCTGTTGAGGATACAACAAGATTGTCTTGGCAACCTTTGGTTGTTGTCTCTGGGCTATATGGGGTGAGCGGAACAAGTTGGTGCATAGGTGTAAGGAGTGGCAGCTGAAATAGTGGCAAAATTAGTAGCAGTGCGCGAGTTTGAGCTGTTGCAGCTGTGGCAAGCCAGAGTGAGATGGAGTGGCGGTGGGATCAGGTGGAGACGTCCAAGTGAGGGTAAATTGAAGCTCGTGCAGCAGTCCGTAGTAAACAATGTATTATTGGGATGTGGGTGGTTTATTCAGGATCATCTTGGCAAAGTGGGTGTGGCAAGCTCCAAGGGAGAGAGGCTTTTTTAGTACGGAGGTAGCTGAGTTATTAGAACTACGGAACAACCAGGATTAATCAAAGGCCAATAAATTTGCGGTTGATGTGGTGGAATGTGATGCTTAAATTCCTCTTTAGATCCGAATGAGGTAGTTTTGCATGATATAGTAGGTCTTTTTATTTGAATTAGGTGCTGGTTCTTATGATTGTTCTTTTTCAGGGAACATGGTGACCCATTAATTTACTTCATTTAATAATTCCTCCCAAGCATCTGTAGTTGGATTGACATTTTATTTCATCTAGTATTTTGAGTGACATTTTTTAAAGATATTTTGGCTTTTCCTTAAAAAAAAAAGGGACATGTGAATGAGAAACAATTTATTTTTTTATTTTTTTCAGTTTCGTAGGGATCAAAGGTTTTTGCTATATTATTTTTAGCTTTCCAAAAAGAAGAGCCAATGCCAACCACAAACCAATAATCATTTTCATTTTATTGATTACTACTGGTACGTTTTTAACATTTTACATGTACGACCAAATCAATTGGCTTCTAGTCGAATTCGTGCGTCGACACTTGATTTGTCGAAGTTCTTAACAGCATTATTGTTTTAATGAATGATGTTATCTAGCACCAGTAGTGCGAAGCACCAATTTATGCGGCCATATTTGATATGTTCAATTAAATAAATCATGTGACATTACATTTAAGTAAATCTATCATACCAACTGTTACCATTCTTTTTACCCCTAATTACACTTGACTTACCATTGTATTGATACTCTTGATGACCATTTTGCTTGATTTGTGATCTACTCCTCATCACGTGAATTTCACCACTTTTCTTATTATGTTTTTCAATTTACATCTCAATCTACTATTTTCATCTCAATCTCCTTACTTCTAAAGGAATCAACGACAATCTCAGGTGTTCAAGTGTCACTGTCATACTCAATTGCATTGTTTTACCTCTTTGTAAGTGTTGGGGCATGGAATTAAGCAATATTATGACCTTATATGATTCAGACACAATTTCATCACAATTTACAATATCTTGCACAAGCTTGTTAAAAACATCTAAATTGTAATCTAAATCATTTAAAGGATCCATTTTGAAACTAAAAAAAATCTCTCAAAGTAAGTAAAGTTTGTCAGGGGTAGCTTTAAGCAAATACAAGTTCTCTAGTTTTTTCCAAAGTTCTTTTATAGTTTTAAGTTTACTAATTTTTCTCAAAACGACATTTGACAAGTGTGATATAATTGAAGTGTAAGCAAGCTCATCAGATTTTTCTTTCTGTTCTTTTGTTAAATTAGCAGACAAATGGTCATCTAAAGCTTTTGAAACTTGTTGTTTGACTAAATTCCTTTCATTTTTTGTTATCAAACATAAAATTCTCATTTCCATTAAAGATTCTCAATTCAAAATTGCGAGTTGTCATTTTTAAGTCATAAATCAACCAAAATGCACAATTATCTCAAATAGACTACATAAAATAGCCAAAATATTACAGCAGAGATATACCAACAAAACATTGTTTCTCACTAAATATAAGTCTCACAAAATAACTCGACAATTATATCAAAAAATTAATGATCAATTTTCAACAATAAAACTAATTTATCACATAAAAGTTTTCAACACTTCAAACATGTAAAATATGACAAATATTTCCTAAGTTCTAACAAGCAATGGTTGCCCCTATATGGTAACCTCAAATCTAATGGTCAACAACAATGAATGTGAAAGAGATCAGCCAATTTATCGAGCGAACAAATTTGTCGTCTGTAAATAAAGGAGAGATGCGAAACCCTAGGACTATCACTATTCGCCCTTGTGTTGAAAAACCAATCCAAAAATATATGCAGTAGCAAAAACAACATTCGACAATCGAACAGTCGACAAAAAAACTGTCCATATTTAGCGTACTGCAAAAAACCATAAAAACAACAACACCAGCATGTTCAGAATACAACCAGGAACAATCTCCTTCTAGGACGTCACTACAATGGGACCTACACGTCGAGAGGAGATCCGCACGTAGATTTTACACGCCGTCAACAATTCCACACTCTGCACGCATCGGCCAGTTAGTTTCGCCTCATCGTCAAGAACAAGAATATGGTGTTTTGTTCGCTCTGATGGCCAAGTTGGTGGAGCAGGTGAACGCGGAGACCAAATGTCACGAGTTCGAATCCCCTACCAACACTTCCTCGGTCGAGCCTGTCGCACTGGGCTTGCCTAGTGCGGTTTACCCCTCATGTGTGGTTTGCGGGCTACTGCACATGGAGCGGGGTTTACCTAGTGCGCACTCACAGTGGTCGGGCCTCCGCCCATTCGGGGTGGTCCGGGCTCCGCTGGCTGGTAGCGGCTGCGGGTTCCTACATCAACAAAAAAAAAAAATGTGTATAAAAACAATAACAAATGTAATTTAATTAGGCGAAATTTAACAAACCCACTTAACACCACAAAGGTTACTCCAATTAACAAGCTCAACTCTGAACTCCACTAAATGTTGCCCAAGAAATATATATAATCCACAAAGAATAAAAGATCTCAATAAGAGAGTGATGAAGGTGGCGCCTCACCCAGAGAAAGAGAGGTACACGTGTTGCACAAAATGGTCCCTCTTTTGTTGCCACACTTGATCATACAAATGTAAGGGAACAAATATATAACACAAGACTGGGGCACATCTCAAATGGCGCCCAAAGAATGTGAAAATGGGTTAAGCCCTTAAATGAGCCGTCACTTAGTGAATGAGCCATGAGCGAACCACTCATTGAAATATTGCTTCAAATGGCCCATTTAGTTTTGGTTAGAGCTATTAACTTGGCCCTATTCTTGTGGTCTTAATTTCCTATTTCAATCCTCAGTCGAATCCTATAAAATTAAACTTGAAACATCATTGCCCGTTTGAGGTTGTTTGACATCAAAATACCCAACAGAGTGAGTTTTCTGCAAGATCTTATGCTTGGTTACAACAATGTTCGATACTTTGAAACTAATTTAAAGGCTAATTATATGCTAACTTTTGTTTCTCTCTGCTTAATTTGTTAAATAAGAACGAGTTATCTTTTCGCATGTCAGTGGAAAAGAATTATGTTGGATTAAATTATTAATTACTTTCAATCACTTCATCGACAGGTTGAGGTATGCTACATTTTCCCCTTTCATTGTTTATTTTTCATGAAAATTTGGTTTGGGGAGCTTAGATAGGTGAACTCTCTTTATTCATGCTTTACCCTTTGATTTTGAATATTCGTGTTTATAGTTAGTCAAAGATTATTCATGTAAGTGTTTATCTCTGACTTTTTAGTTCCTCTCAATGAAGCTTGCAACAGTAAATCCTCGACTAAACTTCAATATTGAAGGGCTATTCTACCGTTGGTGGAAGACTGTAAGAAATGCTCGTTCATCCAAGCACCACTTGACGCTTGTCTATCTGCAAAATTGTCACTCTTTTAATGCTTCTGTACAACTGATACATAGACGACAACTCCTTCAGCCACAAGCTAGTCCACAAACTTCTTTGGCTTTTCAATCGCAAACTGCAACAACATAAGCATTTCTTCTTTGCTTGGAAAGCTCTTTTGGGTCCACTTCAGGTTCAATCAATCCCCAATTTTCTACCGGTGCCCAAAGAGTTGACATCTCAACTAAGCTTCTTAACTGTTATTAGAACTGATGTAACAGCTACTAAAGCTTTATGTTAGTTAAAGTTAGTTAGCATTAGTTTGAACAGTTGTAATTAGTTAGTGTACAGCTGGAGTTAGTTAATTATGTCAATTTATTTTGCTGAACGTATCCATTCTAAATGCTTCCATCACAGCATTTTACTCAATATGGTATCACAACATTAGTGTGCTTCCTTGCCTTGCAACTCATCCAATTTCCATCGAAGATTCTGATCTTTTATTAGAGCTCCTGATTCATCATGGCAGATGCTTCAAATCAATCAATTAACCAACACTTCTTCATCAACGAGCTATTCCGCCATTGATGATGGATCCAACCCATACTTTCTTCATCATTCAGATAATCTTGGTCTGATACTAGTTTTGCAGCAGCTAATAGGTGATAATTACACTTTTTGGAATCAAGCTATAATCATTGCTTTATCTGTGAAGAACAAGTTAGGTTTCATCGATGGATCCATAACTCACCCTGAATGTAATGACGATCTCCTTAACTCCTGGATCCACAACAATAATATTGTGATTTCCTAGATTCTTAATTCAGTCTCAAAGGAAATCTCAGCAAGCATAATATATTGTGAATCATCACATGATATCTGGATTGATCTTATATAACGTTACCACAAAGAAATGGACCTCGGATTTTTCAATTGAGGCGTGAATTAATGAATCACACACAAGGACAGTTATATGTTATTGCTTATTTCACTAAACTAAAGACTATTTGGGAAGAACTTAGCAACCATAGACCTGTGTGTACTTGTGTTAAATGCAATTGTGGAAGCACTAAGAAGTTAGCTGATCATTATCACGTGGAGTATGTCATGTCATTTTTAATGGGATTAAATGATTCTTTTGCTCAAGTCAGAGGTCAGTTGTTACTTATGGATCCCATTCTCCCAATCAATAAGGTGTTCGCACTTATTTCTCAAGAGTAATATCAAAGGATTGTGAATATGACAACTAGAACAGCTGGTGCTGTTGAGGTCAAATGCAGGACAATCTTACACCGAAATTCAGAAAAAAGAGAGACTATCTGCACTTATTGTGGATATGCAGGTCATGCTACTGGCAAATGTTACAAACTGCATGGTTACCTGCTGAGATATAAGACAAAGTAGAAATCTGGTCTAAACAATCAATTAGGTTATAATAATCAAACAAATCATGTTGTTGCTAATCAAGTTTATGATTTTATTCTAGACCAAACACGTGGCAATGTTGGTGACTTATGCAAAACTAAATCATGATCAGTACCAACAACTGATGAGTATGTTGAGCACACATCTTACTGCTGCAAAGATTGATGCTAAAGCCAACACCAATTCAGGTCAACAGGTATATGTTTCTCCATATCTTTTAATCCAATATTCAACTCTTCTAAATATTGGGTGGTGGACTCAAGGCAACTAGTCATATTTGTTTTAGTCATTCAGCCTTTCATACATTGAAGGCAGTTCAGAATACATATATTACATTGCCAAATCATACAAGAATCCATGTATATTTAATTGGAACTGTAAGACTAACACCTGAATTGGTACTCGAAGATGTCCTGTATGTACCTCAGTTCAAGTTCAATATGCTATCTATTGGCTTTTTAACTAGGGATTCATCTATAAACATCAGATTTCTCACAGATTATTGTGTTGTTCAGACCTGCACAGCTTGAAGATGATTGGCAGAGGTGAAAGAATTATTGATCTTTATATCATTGATGCAACTTCAGTAGATTCAGTACTTCATAGTGAATGTAATTCGTCCGTTCTGTAGTGAATAATGTGAATACTCACATTTGGCATCATAGACTTGGTCATTTATCTTTTAAAAGATTGGTGATGTTGAAAGACCAGTTACAGTTTAAAGGTGTTAGCCATAAGAACAATGTTCCCTCCACAATTTGTCCTCTAGCTAAACAACGAATACTATCTTTTGTTTCAAATAATGACTTATCTCCTAATGCATTTGATTTGATCCATTGTGATTTATGGAGACCATTCAATGTTTCAACACATGCTGGTCACAAATATTTCCTTACATTAGTGGATGACTGTACTCGGTTCACGTTGATTTATCTTATGAAATCCTATTATTCCCAAGTTTTTCAACCTGATTGAAACTCAATTTCACAAAGTAATCAAGATGTTCAGGTCTCACGATGCTCCTGAATTACAATTCACAGAGTTTTTCAACTCAAAGGGTATCATCCATCAGTTTTCTTGTGTAGAAAGACATAAACAAAACTCAGTTGTTAAAAGAAAACACCAATACCTACTTAATGTGGCTAGAGCTTTATTTTTCCAATCTCAAGTTTCCATTAAATTCTGAGGTAAATGTGTGCTCACAGCCACATTCATCATCAATAGAACACCCTGGCCAATTCTGCAGAACAAGACTCAATTCCTTACTCTATAAATCCCCAGTAGATTATAGCCTACTTAGAGTGTGTTTGGAAGCTTATGTTATACATCCACCATTCATTCTCATCGTACCAAATTCCATCGTAGAGCCAAGGCTTGTGTCTTTGTTGGTTATCCTTCGGGCATCAAAGGATAAAGATTATATGACATCACTTCCAAGTCCTTTTTATCTCTAGAGATGTTATATTTCATGAACATATTTTTCCTTTCCAATCTATCCCACATACATCTGATTTACTCGATCCATTCTCTGACTTGGTTCTACCTAAACCTGCATTTGATTTCCACAGTCAGCAGTTCTTTCCTAGATCAACTCATGATTTTACTGATAACATTATCAACAGTCCTAATCATTTGCCTCTTGGCTGTCTTCCAAAATTTGATTCTAATCTATCATCATCTCCCATTCCTAGAAGATCTACTAGGATTTGCAAACCCCTTCTTATCCCATGGATTTTCATTGTAACCTCTTGGCAAATACATAGCCTCCTAATACTCCTTGGGCTATCCTTTAAATAAATACCTCACATATGAAAAACTTTCTCCTTCTCATAGTACTTATTTGCTCAATTTTTCTTCAAATGTTGAACCTTAGTTCTATCATCAGGCTGTGAGGTTTGATCACTGGAAAGATGTTATGGCATCTGAATTGGCTGCAATTGAATTGAATAACACTTGGACTGTTACAACTCTACCTAAGGGAAAACATACCATAGGTTGCAAGTGGATATACAAAATTAAGTACAATTTTGATGGCAATATTGATAGATACAAAGCTCGTTTGGTGGCTAAAGGCTACACGTAGCAAGAGGGGTTAGATTTCATTGAGACTTTTTCCCTAGTTGCTAAATTAGTTATTGTGAAGATTCTCTTTACCATTGCAACTATCAACAAATAGCATATCATTCAACCAGATGTCAATAATGTCATCCCACATAGAGATCTTTTTGAGGAAATCTATATAGACCTTCCTTTGGGTTATGCTACTCACATTCCTGCTGGTAATCAGGGGGAGCAGCTGGTTTGTAAATTACACAAATTGATTTATGGACTCAAACATGCCTCCAGGCAATGGTTTTCAAAGTTTTCCCATACTCTTATACTTCATGGTTCTCACCAATCCAAGTCTGACTATTCTCCATTCACTAAAGGTTCTGGTAATTACTTTGTTGCCTTATTAGTTCATGTTGATGACATTGTCATCACTTGTTCGAATCATAAAACAATTGATTTTTTAAAAACATTTCTACATGGGAAGTTCAAACTCAAAGATCTTGGTAAGTTAAAGTACTTTCTTAGTTTGGAGATTGCTAGATCAAACAAGGGAATTGTCTTATCCCAAAGTCACTACACTCTCCAATTACTTGAAGACATTGGTTTTCTCGCTTGCTAACCTGCCATCTTGCCTATGGATCCCAAAGTTCAACTGAGTTCCTTTGAGGGGGGGCTACTAAATGATGCTTCTTTGTATAGACGACTAGTTGGGCATTTACTTTACTAAACAATATCTTGGCCCGACATCACATTTACTGTTCACAAACTCAGTCAATTTATTTCTCAGCATCGGAAGCCTCAACTAACTGTTGTCCATCATCAGTTACAATATCTTAAGGCTACTCCAGGTCAAGGCCTTCTATTTTCTGCAGAATCATCTTTACCATGCCTAGATTTAAGGAAATCGATCATAGGTTTTTGTGTTTTCCTTGGGGATTCCTTGGTGTATTGGAAAGCTAAGAAGCAGAGCATCATGTCCAGATCATCACCTGAAGCAGAATATCGTGCATTGGCCTCTTCAGCTAGTGAAATTGTATGGATTCATCAATTGCTTCAAGATTTTCACATATCTTCTGCTTCCCCTGCATTAATCTTTTGTGATAACCAAGTTGCATTTCACATTGCCAACAATCCCATCTTCCACGAGCACACCAAACACATTAGATAGACAACCATTTCATCCTGGACAAGATCAATGACGGATTCATCAAATTGCTACCTATTCGAAGTCAACACCAGCTGGCTGACATTTTCACTAAGCCTCTACGTGTTTTTCTTCCATTCCCTTTATTGTCCAAGATGGCTATCATTAATCTCCATAGCCCATCTTGAGAAGGAATATTAGAACTTGTGTAACAGCAACTAAAGCTTCATGTTAGTTAAAGTTAGTTAGCATTAGTTTGAACAGCTGTAATTAGTTAGTGTACAACTGTAGTTAGTTAACTATGTCTATTTATAGGGCTGAACGTATCCATTCTAAATGCAAGATATTTTTCCATCATTTTTTTGTTTTTGATTAGATTTTCATATTACTGACCTCTAAATTTTAGTTTCTGGATAAGTATGATTTTTATTTAATGTTGTCGAACATAGGTACACGGTGCACGTGAAGATGAACTTCGCAACAATATTAAGAAAGGTTTCATTTCAAACGATCCTCTTAACCGCCAAAACTTAAGTGGTATACTAAGTTTTTCTTGTAAAATATCTCGAGTAGCTCAAAGATCTTATGCTGATTTCTGTTTTTCTATGTTGCATTTGCAGGCCACATGAAACCGAACACTAACAACTTTTATTAGAATTTGTAATTATATACCTCCAATCCTCGTGTGAAGTCTATCATATCGAATGATTGAGAAAATTAGTTCGCTCTCTTTGCTCGGGGCCCAAAAAGGATCCTACTACGACTCTCCACGATTTTTTTTTTGGTCTGGCACATTACTGCTTACAAGCATGTTCTTGAAGTTCTGAGCTTAAATGGTGTATTCTTGAGTCTTGAAGGTTCACCGGTTACTATGTAGATAAGGTTCTTTATTTCAAACATCATTTCCAAAGTCGAAAAAAGTAAGGGGCCGTTCTCTTCGTGTTTCAGTTTTGTGTTTTGTGTTTTGAATTTGTTTTGTGTTTTGTGTTTTGAGTGTCTGTTTTGAAATTTCTGAAAACGCGTTCTTTTTGCCATTCTGAAAAACAGTTTCCGAAAACATAAAAATGGAAAACGCGTTTACTTTGAAATTTTGAGAATTTTTTTAATAATATTTTATTCAAAAAAATTGATTATTCAATAAATTGTAATTGTTTAATGTAAGCTCTCATTTGACACACATTTTCTTGTCATTCTCATTCTCATTTTTTTTTTCTTTCTTCATTTCAACCACACATTCTATTAATAAAATAATATTACACAGAAACCCAAAAATTCTCATTATTTTTTAACCACACATTCTTCCATCAATCACTATTTCAAAATTAATTTTTTCTCCAAAATGAAAGGTGTCAAACAGGGATTAAGTATAATATTAAATAACATATACATTTGAAAATGGGGAAACGTATAATTTGTTTTCAAGATATTAAAAACACAACA
>CAIGRT010156484.1:0-10639 GCA_903798405.1 Fraxinus platypoda
TTGAATTTAGATTAATTCATCGAAAAAGTTTTAAAAACCAATTCACCCCCCTCTTGGTTAGCCTATCTTGGGTTTACAATCTGGTTTGAAAGAAGGTAGGAGCTGTAGCTTACCAATTGGCATGACCTAAAGGATCAAAATTTTATCTAGTCTTCCATGTAATGCTATTGAAGAAGAAGCTGGGGAATAACAGTATGCCAGTATTACAACTGCCTGACGAATGATGACACTGGACCACTGCAGGCTGATCATTATCCCATAGCCATATTACAGTCTAGGGTGGTGAATTACAAGAAACACACAGCACTTGAATGGCTTATATAATGGCCAGATCCTCTGCCAGACAGTGCATAGTGGGAAGATGCAGATTGGATTAAGGGTTTTTCCATTTGTACCGAAATTCGATGACAACGAATTTGACAATCTCTTACATGTGTGTGGGTCTTGGGTGAATAAAAAATGGGACAAAAATGTGGGCCCTCCCCCTATTGTGAGTGTTCGGTCAAAGTGTTTGTCAACTATTTTCGGTAAGTGTAGCATTGCTCTTGGATTAAATTCCAATTTCCTATCTGTGGATCTTGGGGATAAAATCAAGGTGAGATGGAGGTTTTTTATATAAGGAATGGCTGGGGAAAAGAGGGAAGAGAACAGCAAAGAAAAGGCAGAAGATCAAACCAGGGGAAGAAGAAGGAAAACCAATTGTTTTAACTACCTTGTAAATTCAAAACGGCGTCGTCTTATTTCAGTTGAAACGGTGTCGTTTTGCTTCAAATAAGTGTAATAGTTAGAAACGTTTTCTTTGTTTTCTTTTGTGAAACACGACTTCAACCATAGATGAATTTACATGCAGCCATGTGCAGAGTGGGGGTCTTATGATTTTTCTGCAAATTTAGTTATTAATTGGAGTGATTCCATTCAGTTCCTTCCTCATTTTCTTCTCGTTTTATCATTTATCCCTTACCCAATTCTGTTTTCCTTCATTTGTTTGGTTACAATTCAGCTGCCTTCAGCTGAATGGAGTTCACTGTGAGTTACGGTGGAGGAAGAGCTCTAGATGGGATCCAAACCGCGACATAATTTATAAAACTCCCACAAACCACCCTAATTTTAATCTAAAAATCACCTAACACTATCTTCAAAAACTTTACACCAACTAAAGATGTGGGACCCATGAAAGATGTGGTTAATATTGATTGTTTGACTTTGACTTATATTAAAGTCAGATTTTAATCCAGTCCAAACATGCCATTTTTATATCTTTAGTGACGTGATATAAAACAAATAAATAAAAATATAAAAGCATAGAAGTATGATTGATGCAAATTGGAAAGTATATTTTAGGCGTAAACAAAATCAAATCAATTAAATATTGAATTTTCATTATTTCATTTTATTGTTTTTGGTATAATAGTGAATTTGTCTCCTTTTAAAAAGAAATTATAGTTTTCCTTTTCATTGTTGTTTACATTAATTGTAAGAAGAAAATTGAATATCAAATAAAACTACAATCTTCCCCTCATTTCTCATTTCTTTCTTTTTCTTTATTGTTATCGATCGACATCAAATTGGTATCAGAGCTTGATACTATCCTCTAACCAAAGTAGTTGTTTCATACGTGTTACAATTTCAGAAAAGGTTGCTTTTTCAGCAGTAACCAACTAAACCACAGCCACCATCAAACTACCTACTATGACAATCCAACATCCCTATTGTGGTTTGACAAAACAACCCACTAGAATTTGGGTCAAACCACAACAAATCTCTACCCTCAACTAAATTCCAACACAAGGAATTTCAAGTCACGACTTCGTCAATAAACACCGCTTCTTCTCTTCCAAACCAAGCTCCAATGGACTAAGTCAATGGCAAACACCTACTAAGTTCAAGCAATGTTCAAACTTAGCAACAAGAAGTTCATTTTGTGTGTGATGTGATTGCTTCTGGTGATATTGTAGTGAACAAGGTTGATACCAAGGATAATCCTGCTAGTATAATGACAAAACTACTTTCTATTGCTAAATTTGAACATTGCTTGAATTTAGTGAGTGCCTATCACTGATTAAGTCCATTGGGGCTTGGTTTGGAAGATGAAGAATGGTGTTTATTGATAGAGTCATGACTTGGAATTTCGTATGTTGGAATTTAGTTCAAAGTGAAGATTTGTTGTGGTTTGACCCAAATTCTAGTGGTATTGGAGTCTAAATTGGAGTGGCCTTGAAAAGATCAAAATTATGTACCAGACGAAAAAGTCGCAGCCTTTTAGCTAGTTTGGCGCTAGCTGGACGCTCGAGCGAGCCCAGTAGAAAATAACCTGAGACTTGGTCACTCGCTTGGCGCTGTCCTATTGCTCGAGCGACGAAGCTATCACCCACATGTCGCTCGAGCGACAAGCTTATCCGGCCTAGGCCAGTTTTCATTTTTTACGCGATTTTTTCACGTATCGGGTTCCTACGTAAATGTTAGTGTTTATTTTCTTCTTGTTTATTTTATTATCGTCATTATCACTCAATCCAAATTGATAACAATTGGTATCAGGGAAATTTTGTATCTTGTTTGTTCCGTAATAAGTGGTATCAGAGCTAGGTTGATTGTTCCGTAAGGTGACAATGAAGTATGATATCCCATTGTTGGATAGAAACACGAGATTTACCTTATGGAAAGTGAAGATGCGAGCGATAATAGCGCAGATGGATTTGGAGAAAGCCTTATTTGGCTTTGATAAGGTGTCTATTACCTAGATACAGGATGAAAAGTAGCGTAGGGATCGGAAAGTCCAATCTCTAATTCATCTACATCTTTTAAATCAAAATTTTCAGGATGTTCTGAAGTAGAGAAATGCCATTGTGTTGTGGTTGAAGTTGTAGCAACTTTGTATGACAAAGAACTTGACCAACAAGCTACACTTGAAACAGAGATTGTGTTCTCACAGGATATCAGAAAGTGCGACATTGGATGCTCACTTAATTATAGTTTGGATACTCTCACCATGGAAGAGGTCTATGATGCTTGAGAAAATGAGGTATCTTGTTAGAGGATCTAGAAATTATGTTGAAGGCTTGGTTGTACGTAGGAGAAATAAAGATAGGAATTTTAGCAGGAATATGAGGGAGAAATCGAAATCTAGACATGCTGAGAAGACATGTCGCTATTGTAAGGAGAATGGGCATATTAGAGTTGATTGCTATGCCTTGAAGAATAGAAATAAAGCTACTGGTGCTACTGAGAAAGGGAATCAACCTATTAATTCAGTGGAGCCTGATGTTGTGGAAGATGGGCAAAGTGAGAAGAGCTTATTGTATTTTTGACATGGATTCCAAACCATATGAGACATGGGTTCTTGACTCGGCTTGTACTTTACGGCTTGTACTTTTCATACGTGTCCCAACAGGGATTGGTTTTCAACATATGAAGGATTTTCGAAAGGTGCAGTTATTATGGAAACAAAGTGTCTTGCAAAATTGTCGGAATTGGTACAGTCAGAATCAGAATATTCGATGGGGCTATCAGATCACTTACAGATGTAAGGCATGTTCCAGAACTGAATTGGAGTCTCATATCTTTGAGTGCACTTGACTCAAAGGAGGTGGAGTTTTGAAGGTAAGCCGAAGTACGTTTGTTGTCATGAAGGGACATAAAAGCTCTACACAGTTGTATATTTTGCACGTTCCACAGTAATTGGAGATGCAGTAGTTTCTACTTCTTTTTTGATAGATGATGAAATTACAAAACTTTGGTATATGCGGCTTGGACATATGAGTGAGAATGGCATGGCAGAGCTGAGTAGAAAGAGACTTGTTGATGGGCAAAAGACCAGCAAAATAAATTTTTTTGAGCATTGTGTGTTTGGGAAACATACGAGAGTTAGATTCACAAAAGTAAGACACAATACAAATGGAACACTTGAATATATCCATTTAGGTCTTTGGGGGACCGCTTCCAGGGTACCATCTAAAGGAGGCCATTATTACTTATTGACAGTGATTTATGATTTTTTCAGAAAAGTTTGGATATTCTTCTTGAAGAAGAAGAACGATGTGTTTAGGACCTTCAAAAAGTGGAAAACATTGGTAAAAGAGCAGATTGGAAAGTATGTGAAACATCTACACACAGATAATGAGTTGAAGTTTTGTTCAGATGAATTCAATAGCTTCTGCAGGGCTGACGGTATGTGAGACATTTGACAGTGCCTGGAAATCCTCAACAGAATGGTGTGGCAGGACGAATGAATAGAACTTTGATGGAAAATGTTCATTGTATGTTTTCAAATTCTGGGTTGTTTAAGACTTTTTGGGCTGAAGCTACTACTACAAATTGTTTTCTAATTAATCACCCATCCACCCTCAGTTGCCATTGATAAAAAAGACACCAAAAGAGGTATGATCTGGTAAACCTTATTGTTATTTTGATTTGAAGATTTTTGGATATCCTGCTTATGTTCATGTGGATAATGGGAAGTTGGAGCCTAGGTCAAAAAAGTGCGTCTTTCTTGGGTATAAATAATGTGTGAATGAGTATAAATTGTGGTGTCCTGAGATAAGAAAGGAGGTTGTTAGTAGGGATGTAGTATTTGATGAACTTGCTATGGTTCGTGGTTCACATCTTGGGAATTCTAATAAAATCGAGGAACAGAATCATTCAACTCAGGTAGAGTTGGAGATTGGTCCAAAGGAACAATCAGAGGTTGCAAAACAGTCTACTACAGATCAGTCCAGTTCGAGATTAACAAACAGTAATATCTTGCCTACACCACCAGCACCACAACATTCAATAACTATGGATAGACCTCGTAGACAAACTAGTCCTCCATAGAAGTATAGAGAAGTAAATTTGGTGGCTTATACATTGAGTGTGACTGAAGATATTGATTCCATTGAGGAGCCTGCTACATATTCAGAGGCAGTCAGTCGCAGTAATTTTAGCAAGCAAAAATAACACTTGGGACTTGGCAAAATTACCTAAAGGCAAAAAGGTTGTCGCTGCAAATGGGTATTCAAAAGAAAGGAAGGCACATTAGGGATTGAAGATTCTAGATATAAGGCTAGATTGGTGGCAAATGGCTACAATCAGATTCCAGGTGTTGACTTTACAGATGTGTTATCTTCAGTTGTAAATCATAGTTCCATCCGGACTTTACTTGGAGTAGTGGCTAAGAATAACTTGGAGCTTGAACAGTTGGGACTCAGATAGCACTCTTACATGGAGAACTTGAGAAGAGCATTTACATACAACAACCAAAGGGGTTTACAGTCTCTGGGAAAGAAAACTGTGTGTACTTTTGAAGAAGTCCTTGTATAGACTAAAACAGTCACCAAGATAGTGGTATAAAATGTTTGATTCATTCATGACTACTCATGATTTTTTTAGATATAATTATGATAGTTGTGTGTACTTCAGAAAAGAAGATAGTGGATTGACTACATATTTATTATTATATGTTGATGATATGCTCATAGCAGTCAAAGATAAAGCAGAGGTCAGAAAAGTGTAGTTTCAACTTGGCAAGGAGTTTGGGTGCATCAAAGAAGATTCTTGGTATGAAAATCTTGAGGGATAGAAAGGCTGGTAGATTGTATTTGAGTCAGAAAGGGTACACTTGAGACAGTACTTGAAAGATTCAATATGGTGAATGCGAAGGCTAACAATACTCCATTGGCTGTTCATTTTAAATTATCATCAAACTTGTGTCCTGAGTTAGATGAAGACATTGACTACATGCCTCAGGTTTCTTATTCCAGTGCAGTTGGTTCACTTATGTATACTATGATTTGTACAAGATCTAATTTGGCACATGCAGTTAGTGCAGCAAATCCTGGAAGGAACATTGGAAAGCAGTGCAGTGGATCTTCAGATACTTGATGGGCTCTTCTAATACTTGTTTGCATTTGGGTAGAAATTCAAATGGAGTCATTGGGTATGTTTATTTAGATTATACGGGGAATCTTGATAAGAGGAGATCACTTATAGGGTATGTGTTTACCCTTGGAGGCTTTGCTATCAATTGAAAAGCTACTTTGCAAAATGCAGCAACTTTGTCTACAACAGAAGCAGAATACATGGCCATTACAGAGGCATGTAAAAAGGCTATGTGGCTGAGAGGATTGATTGGTAAAATTAAAGAAAACTTGTAGATGTCTATAGTATTTTGTGATAGTCAGATTGTAATTTTCTTGACTAAGGATCAGCTTGTCACGAGAGGACTAAGCATATTGATGTGAGATATCATTTTGTACGTGATGTGATTGCTAGTGATGACATTGTAATGGGCAAGGTTGATACCAAAGATAATCATGCTGATATGATGACAAAACCACTAAGTTTGAATATTGCTTGAATTTAGTGGGTGTTTGTCATTGACTTAGTCCATTGGGGCTTGGTTTGGAAAGGGATGAGTGGTGTTTATTGATGGAGTCGTGAATTGGAAATTTCTTGTGTTGGAATTTGGTTCAAGGTAGATATTTGTTGTGCTTTGACTCAAATTCTAGTGGGTATTAGACTTTAAATTGGAGTGGTCTTGAAGAGATCAAAATAATGGATTGAAGAAAAAAGTCGCTACATTTTCGCTAATTAGCGCTAGCTGGACGCTAGAGCGAGTCCGATAGAAAACAACCCGAGACTTGGTCGCTCGCCTGGAGTTGCCCTGTCGCTTGAGCGACAGGCTTATCCGGTCCAGGCCCGTTTTCGCTTTTTTTACGCGATTTTGAACTCCTATTCTTCTACAACTTGTTCTCTAGTGTTCATATATATATATCCACAACTTGCATAGAAAATAATAGGATTCATACAACATCTTGAGAGCTTTAGATTTCAATTGAGTGCATTGAGATCTTGTAAAGACTATTACTATTAATTATAATGGATTTCTCCCCCTTTGCCCGTGGTTTTTTTCCCATATTAGGTCTCCACATAAATTTTGATGTTTATTTTCTTCTTTTTTATTTCATTATCATCATTATCTTGCGATCCAAATTCATAACTTGTCGCTTTCTACTTTATCTTAGTATATCGATTGTTGTCATTTTCTTCAATGTACGATGTTATCTCTTTGAAGCTTGCTAGTAAGTATTGTACGAAAATTGATAATGGCGATGCAAAAATTATGAAACACATGCTCAGAGCATGTCTTTTGAGATCGGATGATTAATTCTCTTTGTGTAATATTGATCATAAAGCGACACACTATATTCATAAAACTGAAGGTTTCTATTCAATGTTGGCACCGAGCTCCATGTCATCGTGCTTTTTTCTTGTACCGTCAACCTCTCAAATCGTTCTATTCTTAAAGATGATTTTTATTTTGCCAATTGATCCTACTATATATGACCTATATCGTACAGTAATCATTATTCTTTTAGTGCAAAATTCAATCTCTTGAATAATAGTCAGTAGACTCTTTTGTACATTTTCTTCCTCGTTGTCTTAGCAAAAATGTCTATTTGTAACACATATATTATTCATCCATCATATGAAGGTTAAAACATTAGCACTTACCAGGCAACAACGTCAACCTTTAACGGGTGATGAAGTAATTATATTCTATTACCAATCATTGACACTATCATACGTTGGAAAGGATGGTGGTACCTTCAATTGCAATAAACAATTTAATAATGAAATCAAAGTGTTGTAAATATGAATAACAATACTTTCATATCAATTCCAATCGATTGACATCAATAGTGGATGATTCGAGGCTCAGATCAAGGGCTCAAAACTACACAGCAACTCCACACAAATTGGACCAAGAAGAAACCAACTCACAAACCACACAGAGAAAATGCCCAAGATCACGCGAGACAAACAACCGAAATGGACTACGCGAAAAGGTAGTAAGTAGGGGAAAAATGCAAAGCAATAGGGATGAAGTCTAGCGCCCAAACATCGGCCAAAGTGCTGACAGAAAGAAGAGGAAAGGTCAAACAAAGGAGCCAAGGCAGCCACGGGTCAAGGATTAAAGGGATAGCCGCAGTAGGTTTTTTCTCTCGTCAGTTTAATAGCCACTTCTGAGAAATCTACTAAAGCTGAGGGTTTTGGTTACAAGCAACAGTATACTTCTTCAAGGAATTAGTGGCAACATAAGATGAGGGCTTTGTTTTGGTTCCTCTGGTTAGATACCTACCATTTCAAAAGCAGAAGCTTAAGGATCCCTCTTCTTTTCTTCTGGAAGGCCGTATGCTTAACGCTAGGTCAACATCCCTCATGACGGGACCCATGAAAAGCGCTTAGCTCGCGGTGTTCTACCTCCCAAGAAGACAAAGGCAACCTTATCTAGATTCAATAGGTTAACTTAAATGGGTCAATGGTACGGTCGAGCCCAGAAGTGGTTCTTAGTTCTTCTTTGTTTATTGCTACTACTTGTGGTTTTGGACCTATAAAAATTTAATGTATTCAATAATGAGCTTCAATGAAACCTATGAATATTATCCGACCGGACTAATTATCATCGCCCCAAGCTTTATTTGGTATCAAAATACCCAACAAACCTCCACCTTGATGCCAAATACACCTATAAGAAGAAAAACAAGTTTAGTAGACGTATAATGTGATTTTAAAAAATTAAAACATCACATACCTTTATCGATGTTGAGAAGTGCAAGTCGGCTAATAAACTTTACCAGGGAGAGCATCTTATTGTCCATATCTATAGGGTTATAATCTCAATGTGCTTTTCTCAAATTTTATCAAATCTCGAGATACTGCATCTCTAATAAAATGCAGTCTAGCATCTATATGTTTAGTGCTTCGTGAAATATAGGAATTTTACACAAATGGATGGCAGATTGACTATTATAGTATACAATTACGTTATCATTTTAGACACCCAGTTAGTTCAATAGATAAACCACAAAGCTTCTTTAATAGTTTCAGAGGCAGCTATATACTCAAATTTTGTAGTGGACGAAGCAACAAGATTTTGAAGAAGTGACTTCCAACTCATACAAGAGTTACAGAAAGTAAACACATAAGAAGATGTCGACTTCCTATCATCTCTATTTTCACTATAGTCAACATCCGTAAATCCTTTAAGTTGTACACCCTCAATAGCAGACTTATAAACTAGAATAAGTCTTAATGTACACTCTTGTGTACATTATGACTTACACTCCTCTCACAATGGAGTGTAGTGTGGGGTCCGCGATTTTTTAAATCGCGGACCCCACACTTCATTGTGAGAGGAGTGTAATGCATGATGTACACCCAAGCATTTCTCTATAAACTAACCCCTCATCCGAAGAGCCTTCAAGTACCTAAGCAACTACCTTAACACTTCCCAATTTTTAGGGACCAAGATTAGACATTTACCTACTTAAAATACTAACAATAAAGGTCAAGTCAAGCCTAGTGCACACCATTAGGTACATAATGGAGCTAACGATAACTGAGTAAGGAACTTTGGTCATAAAATCATTTTCGTCATCATTAACAGGTGATTATTCTTTTGACAAAATAAAATAATTTCCAAGAGGAACAAAAAGTAGGTTTGAAAATCAATAATAATGCCAAATTTCTTCGAAATTTTAAGCGCTTAAGGAGTTTGATGCACAAATAAGCAAGAACTAGACCTATCCCTATTAGTCTCCATACCAAGGATTCTCCTAGCATGTCCTAGGTCTTTTATGTCAAACTCTTTATTTAACTCACTCTTAATCTTGTTTACCACTTTCGAATTAGGTCTAATTAATTACCTATTATCGACAAAAATAAAAATAAAAATACACACATTCTTTATTAGTGCTTTGGTGCTAGTAATATAAGCAAAACCCACTCCTCTAAAACCTAATAGAAAGCACTTAAGAATCGAACTTTTTATACCACTGATGTGAAGACTGTTTTCCTATAAAGAGATTTCTTTAAAAAATACACATGATAGGATTATCTTCTACAATATCCTTATCACCTTCTACTTCTATGTTCTGCTAATTTTATTGTGTTTCACTTTCCACCTCACTCGAGGTGTTGGGAATGTGGACCGTCACTCTCTTCACCTCAATTAGGGACTCTTCCCTAACAATTTTTTGTTGTTCTTCACTCTTCATGCAAGGTATTGAGTCATTAAAGATGAGATCACGACTTATGATTATTCTCACATCCTTCTTGCTTTTATCCCATAACTTATACCCTTTAGCGTTGGTATACTAAGAAGACGCATTTCTTAGTTCTAGGTTCTAGTTTTCCCTCATTTTGATCAGAGAAAGCAGCACAGCCAAAGGTCCTAAACATAGAATAATCATTCCAATTTATTTACTTGTCTTATTCAATATGTAGGCACAGAAAAAGTCTTCCGACTGTGAGGCTTTAAGGGATAATAAGGCTCTAGGAATTTGTCATTGGATACTCCCGGCTCGCATGAGCTAAAATTGTGAATGGCCCACATTTACTATATCATTTCTCATAAGACGTATCACCATTTAAGCAGCGGATGGAATCATATTATTCAAATCGCATATAGTCGTAACAGCTTCATCCCAAAAAAATTTAGGCACACCAGAACTCAACAACATCATACACCTAACTTATCGAGCAAAGTACTATTCATTCTTTCAGCAACTTTATTCTGCTGGTGTAATACCCCGAACTTCACATCACATTTGGCCAATATGATTCATGCATTTCATTCTATTTATAATGTCATTTGCATCAA
>CAIGRT010156485.1:0-16203 GCA_903798405.1 Fraxinus platypoda
AATTAATTACAATTCTCAGTAAAACATTTTCTAAGAAAATCAATTCTCTGTAAAACATTTTTTTTCCACCCATTTTCCACCATTGCAATCAAACGGACCCTTACTCTTCATCAGCCGACTCCCATCTCCACCATACCTTACTAGACCTTACCAAAAACGTGGCCGTGGCCATTGCCATCGTTGCCTAACCTCCACCATGGTTTTCAAAAATCCCTAGGATTTTCGCCCTCGTCAGAGGCCAAAAAACTCCTTGGTCCAATCTTATAACTGCAACAATTTTCCCTCCTTGGTCCAATCGTAGAACGTATAATCTTAGTAATTTATATTTTCCTTCATCGATCGTCATAACCGCAATAATATCGTTCAAGTCACTTCTATCCACGCTCAAACTATATTCCACTAGCATAATTATACAAAATATACAAAACCCACTTCAAATCTGCCACTCAAGTCAAAATTACTTGTATCAATGGTTTTTTTCTGCTGGACAAGCATTTTTTCGATGTGCTCTTCATGACAAAATCTTCAATATCACTTTATAAATAACGTCTCTTCACCCCCAAAATAATGAAAAATGAGAACAGCTAAGTACAGGATCAGTTTCACCACCACCACTAATGTTAGCGGTGAAATTTGAATAACATAGGATGGATGAGAATGGGTGATGGCGGAGGATTTTGAGGTGGAGGGTATGAAACGGAAGTGGTGGAGAATTGGGACAGAGATCGGTGGCGGCGGAAGTGGAAGACTAGTGGTACTACAGTGGATGTGAGATTTTTTATGGCTTTCTATTCAATCTTTCCGTCGACGAACATACTCCCTTCGTCTCATAATAGAAATTTGCCCTCTCCAATCATTCATATAATCAATTTTTCATCATTAATGACCAACAACTCCATATAGTGATGTTAAATGATAGTCTATTGCCCCTATAATTGAAGATCTCCTTTTCTCAATTTTCAAAATTCTACACAAAATATTCATCATATATGATATTAGATGCAAACAAACTTTAAAGGAAGAATCTAAAAATAAATTCATAAAGTTATACTTGTGAATTTTTGTATGTATAAGAGAAATAAACACAACTGGGAAAAACATACCCATACACAGATCGTTGAGTTGAGGGTTGAACTGACCCAATGCTTCTATGTCAAAAAGGGTAAAATACACAGTTATAAGACCACTCTTGATCTTGCCCTTCAAACAAAGTCATGGTACCACAATTTGCAAGAGAAGGAAATACCATTTGCGCTTCAGAGGTGATTGTTCAACATTATCAATATCTTCAATATTTTACTGAAGACACTGGCAGAAACACGAATTGAATAATTGCAAAATGCAAGGGGTTTCTCATATATATCAAACTTGTATGTAGCACACCTCAGGAAAAGGTTTTCAACTATTCTAAATCTTCGCAAAAAACAAACACTAATCAATAATGTACGGAAAGCATGCAAAATTTACTCTGTACAGCACATCGTCTGGTTAAGCAATAGTTGTGAAAAATAATTACGACAGCGCTTCATGTTCTACAATTAGAGAAGGGAAAAAAAATTCTTACTTGAATGTTTACTGCTCCTTGTACTCCGGCTTCAGAACCCAAAAGGACCCGTTAGGGTTTTTCTTTAAAATAGCTATCTCCTTTAAAAGATTCTTAAACAGTGGCAGATCTTTTGATGGTATCCTGTCTTTGAAATGCTCGACAATGCTGACTGAATCTGTGCTTCCACCTTTCCGTTGGATAAATGTACAAATTTGACGAATCAAAACTTCTGGCTGCGATCCGAAGGTGTTCGATGATCTAGAAGGCCCGTTACTTGTAGATCTTTCACGGCCACCAGAAGTTGAAGCCATGCCAAACTGATGCTCAAGCCCATCACTAACGGCTGTTTCTTGGTTTCCTCGAATCTTAGCCAGCAACTCGGCTGAGGACAATGCTTTACCTGATGATGCCCCAGCAGTAATCTGATATTGCCTGCTGGCTTCATTATTTGGTACGTCTTCCAATGGCCTTGAATTGGTTAATAATTGGGAATTAACAGTTGACCCAAATTTTCTTCTGACAGATGATGGTGCACCAGCAGCACCCGATTTTCCAGTCCAGGTTGGAACAGTTATACTTTCTTTGTTTCTAAGTATTCGTGAATGGCGCAGTGCTTCAGCAGCTCTCTGTGCAACTTGGGAAGCTTCTTCCTCAAGCTTTGTCTTGTCTTCATCATGAGCATTCAAGATAGCGTCATGGTTCACAGCACTCTGGATAAGAAAAACACGACCGTAGAAGAGAAGTCACATGTGCATCCCGTGGAGGCGGGGAACAAAAAGACGAGTAATAAGCAAAATTATTCATATAACCAGCAATGGTTTGTAGTGACTTCTTTATTCTGTAAGAATAATCTTGGAATATATATAGAAAGGAGACGAAATGGAAGGGATAAAACACGAAAGTGAGAAAGAAAGTTATCTCTTGCCAAGAGAAAAGGAAAAACAATTTATTTCAAACAGACGCTCATTTTTAGGTCTAGTGACCAGTAAGACAATTGATCTTACATTAGAAAAATTCTATGTGGCCTCAACTCCTTATAGTTTTCATGACATACAAAAGGCATTAAACAAATGTAAAAAACCCGAGAACATATAGTGTAATTATCACTTATCAGTACCAGCAAGCTAAGAATATCGTTTTATGCCCATTTTGCTACCAAGTAAGCCAACTAAAACGGGATTCCACAAAAAAACATGCTACAACATTTATATTCAAAGAAAATAAATGACAAAGCAATTAGGAAAGTACGTGAATCCCATGAGCATCAAAAAGACTCTGCAGAAAGCTTGTATCTTCATCCACATCACCAGGACTGGCTGTTTCTTCACCATTAGCCTCTGAATTATGCCCCAAGTCAGTTGTGGAACCATTAGGATCCGATTTGGAGGCTTTCTCAGAATCTGGCTTATCCTGTTTATTTTTATGGGCCCCTACAACATCTACTTCTTCCAACAACTGACCAAAAATACTAGATGTTTCTGTAGAGAGACCATTTTCATCCTCATTTAACGTGAAAAGATCCTTCATATCACGAGCTTTGAAAAATCTTCTCTGTCGTGGATTCTTCAATATTTTATTGGTAAGGAAATGTTTGTAGATCTGCCTGTGATACACCTTCTCTTCAATTGTTCCACGAGTAATCAATCTATAAACTGTAACGTCCTTTCTTTGACCAATACGCCAAGCACGCTCCCGGGCCTGTCTTAAACAACTGCTATTATAAGCAATGTAGTATCATAATAACTTAATAAGGGTATCACCGGATAAAAGCATTTGAATACAGCTCAACAAATTCAGTGGCAAAAAGTCATGTCACAAGTGAAAGATAATTCCATCCCATCCCGAACCCAAAGAAGAAGGTAAGAGAAGGAACAGATACAGTTTTTTGTAAAATTTACAAAAATTGGATGATGTTATTTAAGTCTCAAAGTTCTAAACTCATGATAAGCAATCAAAATTCATCTGGAGAAATTTGTTAACAAAATAAACAATCAAACAAAACAGACCTGCATATCAGTTGAGGGGTTCCAGTCAGGGTCAAAAATGATCACCCTGTTGGCACCAGTCAAGTTTGTTCCCAGGCCACCGACCTTGGTCGTCAAAATAAAAATGAACACATCTGCAGAATTGTTAAATTCATCTATCAGAGCCATTCTCTGTTTTACAGGAGTAAGACCATCCATTCGCCTGTAATTATAGCCACCAGCAATCAAAAAATTCTCAAGAATATCAAGCATCTGTTGAGTTTGTGAAAAAAGAAGAACACGGTGTCCCTGCTCATTCCACACCTTAAGCACTTGGGCAACAACTTTCATTTTTCCACTACGTTCAGGATTTCCGTAGTCTGGATTCCCTTGAGAATGTTCTCTCTCAAGTAGATCGGGATGGTTGCAAATCTTACGCATCACATCAATTCCATACAGAGAGTTCCTGTTTCCATCAAAAATTTGTTCAACCTCAGAGCTAGCAAGAAAAGCACGATATACAGATCGCTGCCCTGGAGTGAGACTGCAAAAGAGGACATGTTCAGTCTTCTTTGGAAGATGAGCATTCACATCAGCCTTCATCCGCCGGAGAAGGTAAGGCATGATCAAGTCACGTAGAACAACAGCACATCTGCAAAAATCTGGATTTAGTAAGGGAAAAACAGGACAAAATAATCTTAATGAGTCACTTTCAAGAATAATATCTTCCACTATGACAATAACCGAAGAAGACTTTTCTCGAAGTGCATGAAGTAGGAATAGAATATCACATGCAAAATCCTTGGGTTGCTAAAGCAGGCTTCTTTTCATCTTCATTAACTTTCAACTCTTTATGTTCCCATTTCAGGTTCGTCTTTTCTATTTTTGCATTATTTTCTGTACCTATAACTTATCATTACCAATTTAATAATGGAAAAATATAATGCAAACGCTGAAGGAGATTGAACTGGGCAGAATACTGTCACTCCCTCCCCCCAACTTGACTTCCAGATAGTTTTTGTATAATCAGGAAAACAAATGAGATTTTCTAAAACATCAACGTTCACACCTGTAAGCAGTGGAAACTTGCAAAGGAGTTGCATTAGCATAACCACCAACAGATATGGGAACAGCAAATTCAGCCTCAAAAACGGGTAAAACACCAAGCTTTCCGGGGAAGACAAAATCAAACAAGGACCACAATTCAGACAGTTTGTTCTGAATAGGTGCACCCGTCATTATCACACGATGAACAGTCTGCAACTGTTTGCAAACGAGAGTGATTTCAGCATTTGGATTTCGAATCCGATGTCCTTCATCTAAAATGGCATATCCCCATTCGATATCAAGCAATTTATCACCTAGTAACCGAAGTTGTTCATAAGTTGTGATCAGCAGACCAGATTCCGATGTCAAAACACGATATATCAGAGCATCCCATCTTTTGGTACTTTTAGAAGGTAATTTTCCTTCACTATCACTCTCAAGCAATTCATCACTTTCATTATCGCTTTCATTTGATTTTGATCGCTTTTTCCTAGTGGTCATTTCCTGAGCAGAGTCATGTAATATCTCCACATGAAATCTTGGATACCATTTCATAGCTTCTCTCTTCCACTGCTGCAAGAGGGTAACAGGACAAATAACAATGCTTGGTTTGTACATACTACTGAAATGCAATGATCCAAGGAAAGCTAAAACCTGGATGGTTTTACCAAGACCCATTTCATCTCCAATTATTCCTCCGGCTCTTTGACAATGTAGTTCCCATAACCACTGTACACCAACCTTCTGATAGTCAAAAAGCTTGCTAAAAATTGTTTCTGGGATTCTCAGTCCCCCTTCAAGCGTCACAAATGAAGGTCCTTCGTCTTCCACGTCTTCGATATCTTCCAAATCGTCTTCTTCACAACTAGAGGTTTTTGCATCTTCATATAATAACAAGCTTAGTACTGGCAAACTAATTTTTTGGGGGGAAAAAACACAATAATAAGAGAAATAGAAGACCAAAACAAATAGAAATATTCCAATAAATCTTTGAAAATTCAAACATATAAAGGCCAGCAAAAGAATGTGTGTTAAAGAAATCAGGGCCAAATTTCCCGTGATTTTAATTTTTCAAATCCCAGCTGCAACTGGCAGCTGTTGACATAACCTTGCATCATCCTTAGGTTTTCAAGTGCTATGAGTAGCATATTCGTAAAGGTGTGCAACGACAAAGTATACTGAAATCAACATAAATCTTTTATTCTGTCTTTCCAAGAATTTAAGCAGGCTACAGAAAACAAAATTGCAAATGCTTAACAAAGTTTACATACCAGCTTCTTCGTTTTCCTCTCGAGAGGCTAGCCTTCGCCACTTCTTTGATGGCAATGGTCTCTTCTTCTTTCTTTTGCTGTCTTTATCCTTCACTGTCTCAGTTTCTAGGGACTGAGAGATCTTCAAGGGAGCTTTTAGCCTTTGGAAAGGATGGGTGGGAGCCTCAAGTTTTGGCACTGATTCTGGGTCAAGCAACTTAGTTGTGGGGCGAGCTTGTGCAGCCTCTGACATTGACTGAAGAGCTCTACCTATGCTAGATGAAGCAAGACTGTTATTATTTTTTACATCTTCGGCTACTCTGTGCCTATTGGATGGTTCTGGTTCCTCTATACGGCGTTCAAAGCCTTGAAGCTTGTGAAACGGAGTTAAAACTCCTTTCCGAACTAACTCATCCCTTTCCTAAGAGAAATAATGTACCATTAGCCCTGATATCCGACTTCCCGATTAAGCTACACTAATAACAATAGAAGTATCACACGGATATGTTTATGCAAAGTAGTAATAACCACAATAAAATCACTCACTGTTTCCACAAACCCTGTAGAGGCCACATTTAGAACAGCATCAAAATCATCATCTTCAATGAATGAAACTGTTTTCACCCTTTTGTTCTTGTTCTTTTTCGTGCTTGTTTTCTGAATCTCTTTCAACTTTCGTTTGGTTTTAGGCTCTTCCTTGACGAGATCTCTTAACAACTTGTTATCCTTAATGTCATTGGAAGAATCCAAAATTTCTTTCTCAAGTTGAGCCTTTGTTTTTATCAGGCTTCTCAATCGATCTGCAGCAAGAGCATGCTGAAGGGTCACATCATTTGGAGATGCCCAAAGATCATCTTTTTCAATATCTGCAGTTCCCTGCTCCCTTTCATCGTCACCTTCAGAAAAAATATCATCATGTCTTTTGAAGCTCTCTAATTGTTTAACAGCAGATGTAACAGCATCTATTTCAATTTCAACAGCTCTCAATTTGTTGTTCAAATTTTCATGAACAGTAGATAGCGTTTTGTTGCTTTTGGTTTGATTGTGAAGCACCTCATCTCCATCCCTTCCAGCTTCACTATTGTCTTCAGCATTTTTTCCTGCCTGTCAATAGATAAGCTACCATCAAATTAACTTTTACACAAACCACCAAGCATGCAAACTTCATGCATAACTTTAAACACGTGAGAAAGGTCTACTCGGACATTCTCATACAACGTGACTGAAATATAGTGAGCGCATAATAACCTAGCATGCACCTTCGTGATGCCAAAACACATTTCCAGCCAGACTAGATCAAGTTCACAGGGTTACAAAATAGTCAACTTGAGAAAAATGACTACAAAAGCGTGATTAGCAGCTAATAGAACTGATCCATCTAAAAACTAAAAAAAATGAAACTACAGGAACTCATCCACCTCGAGTTAGCATGTAACAAATTACGTGCAATAAATTAGGCGAAGACGAAGGTAACAAGGCCGAGCATGACCTTTTCTAAAATGTCACGTTCAATGTCTTCAGGATTTGCAGACGTAACACCTAAATTGCTGAGCAAAACCCTATCTTCCTCCTCTTCTTCCATTGAACTCAATCATATATGCTTTCCCGAAAATGCCAACTGCAATTACAAAATTTGGCCTTCCATTATTTACAAGGCTTAAAGTCATTGAAATGCAGCTTTAGGGAGATCTCGAATAATCCTGCTCTATCAACACGGGTTTATAAAAGTGAAGGAAAGCCAAACATTCAGCCAACAAAATTTCCAAAAAGCACAGAGTAACTTCTATTATAGTGCAATGGTACTGAACCAGAAACTCACTAACTATATTCCATGAACTAACAATAAGAACTGCATACTTAGCGAATAAACTTAAAATTTTTGAATAACGAGAAACAGAAATTACAAAAAAAAAAAAAAAAAAAAAACTAAAAATTTTTAAAAAAAAAAAAACAAAAATAAAAAAAAAAAAAAAAAAAAAGTCTCATAAGGTAACCCATCAACAAATTTCACTGCTTACACCGATTTTCAATACAAAAAGTAACCGATATTTACATGCAAATATCCTCATCCATGGGAACACGATACACGGTTTAGGCATGCAATGGAATAGCGATTGGAATAAATAATTAGAATTTTCGTATATGCATTTGAGGTTTTTACTCAAGTATCAAATTTTGAGGGGATTCAGCTTTACCAAAAATCGATCAATCCACAAGAGAAACCCTAAAATTAATGACGACGAGATTTATGAAATCCTCTTTCGGTTTCTCTCTCCCCCTATCTACCTGGAACTTTGAATCATCAGTGTTCGATGTGGCGGTGGGTGTTTGATGTGGTCAGATTTTGGACAATTTATAACTCTCTAAAAATATTTCTTTTCTTTTCTTGAAGGGTTGGGCAAGTAATAAGCCTAAGTTTGACAAATCTAAAAATTAGCCCCCGTTTGGCCACCTTTTTTTTCTCATTAAAATAAAAAATATGACCGTTATCCATCACATCNAAATTTTTTATCTCTTGTGTGGACCTCAATAATTGTTATATTTTTCATTCTCATTCTACAATAAGGTGACTCAAACAAGGCCAAATTAGCTTCTGATAGGTGGAGATTTAAATCAATTTTTTAGTAAATTTTGATAAAAAAAATTGATGAAATATATGGCTTAAAAGTTTTATATCTCATGAAATGTGTGATTAAGATTAGTTATTAATTTTAATTTAGATTAAAATCTAAATTTTAATTTCTACGAAATAAGAGCTTAAGAATTTCTTTTACTACTAATATTTTAAATAACAACTTACAATATCTCAAATACATTTTACGGATTGTCTACATTGCGACAAATTAAAAAACTTGTATCTAAGATCAGAGATGAATATTTGACCAGAGAAATTCATGTTCTACGGTGCCTCGCTTCGATAGGGTATGGGGCTTGGGTTCTATTGGTCGACATGTGGGGTTCGGAGGAGAGTTGAAGATATGGGGCAATGAGTTTGTTATTTAAAACTTTGAGAGGTTGATTAATTGGTCAGGTCTTGGATTTGCTTTCTAGTGGTTATCGTTCGAATCCCCTCATGACCACTTAGATGAGTACTCGGTCGTAAATTTCAGGGTCTCGTGGGATTAGTCGAGGTGCGCGCAAGTTAGCCCGGACATCCACGATTATTTAAAAAAAAAAGTTTATTATTTAAAAAAATCAAAATTTATTTAAAATCACTTTATCCAACTTTTTTGTGTCAATTTTTTATCGATTACCGAGTTCATTACTACATTTTCCAAATTACTCAAAAAGACATGTCTATGCTGCGAAAAGATGTACATGACTTGATGGTAGAATATTTCACAATATTTTAATCCAATTTTCAGCATTTTTCATTTTTTAAACGTTTATTTCGATCATAATTTTTTTTATTTACTCGAACTTGATTTCAAGTAATAAAATCAAGAATAATTCCTTAAGTACAGGAAATGTTACCAGATTTTGTACAGAATTTTGAATTGGAAAAATCATGTCCATGTATCTGTGTTTTTCCTCCTCCATGTCTGAATTCAGTCCATTCATTTTAAATTTCTGTATGTATTCTGTGAAATTTCTCTATACTCATAGCATAGTTCTAAAATCAATTACATAACTTATAATCACGTTTTAAATGAAAGAAATACTTTTAAATCTACTTTCTCTCGCTAATCTCTCTCTTATCATTTTTGCTTTTAGCTGTCTCCTCTCCCTAATCCCTCAATCTTCGCTCATTTGTATTTCCCATTTTTTTTTTTTATTTAACATAGTTTTAGCCCTTGTTTATATATATTATTTCAAAATACATTCTTTCAAAATTCATTTTCAACGTCACATTTTTCAATAAAATAATATTTTTCATCACATCAATAATTTTTCCTTACTTTTTAACCACATATTTCTCATCGTATTACTATTTAAAATACATTCTTTTCTCAATAAGATCCATCAAACACACCCAATTATCTCATTTCGAAAAAATGTCGAACAAAAAGCAATTAAGTCTCCATTGGGCTTTGGTACTCCAAAAAAAGTAAATTTTGATCCAACCTATATTTATGCAATGGATACAATGGACTCGTGAGAAAACTTCACGTTCCATATACTTTTATCTTCAAATATAGGTTTGGCATTCAATGCTATGATAAAATTATAAATCATTTTTCAGTCACACATTTTTTCCATAAAATAATATTCTCAACTTACTATTCCAAAAATTATAATATAAAATAATATGGTAAAGGGGTCTAAATATTTTTTTCAATATATCTGTTCATATATTGATTGCTTTTGTTCTGTTTTCATCTCATTTGATCAATGAGGATCTATGATGATCCCGTAGTTAGGGTCTCGACTTAAGCTTTTTAGTGATTGTTATTTCAAGGATGTAGCTTAAGAATCAAAGAATTTTCTTGATCGATTTTTCGGTACTGATTTCTATGTGGGTAGTAATTTGGTAAATTTTCTTGATTCTGTTTTCGTAGTTGATATAAATTATCTGGTGGGCTTTGGGTTGCTGTTGAAATTGGAAATTTGGCTTGTGGTAGCCGTGGGTAGTTTTGAAAGTTGGAGAAGTCTTCATTGAAGAGTGGTGGTTGTCGAATTGTATTGAATTAAGTATCATGGATCGTGTTGTGGGTGGCAAATTTAAGCTTCGTCGGAAAATTGGTAGCGGTTCATTCGGCGAACTCTATTTAGGTAGACTTTTAATTAGATGTTTTACTTAATAGTTCCTTTTTTTCCTTTTATCTGTTCTTTCTTGTGGATTATCTTTGAGGTGATTTTGCTCATATTATCCTGAATAAACTTGTGTACTCTATGGATATAGGTGTCAATATTCAAAATGGAGAAGAAGTTGCCATCAAGCTGGTATGCATGTTTAATATGGTTCTTTTTTTTTGGTTATGAAGTTCTGAGTGTAATTGTTGGATCAATTTATGGGCTAGATTTGTTGTAAAGGGACTTTCATAATGTTTGGTTATTTAGTAAAATCACCCTTTAGAGGGAAAGGATGGATTGTTAGTGTGGACAATTTAGAAGATATAATCATGGGACATGTATGGTTAGGTTCCATTTGCATACTTGGTGGAATCTAGCTATTTTAACCAAATCCTCTGCATGCTCTTGCAGCACTCTTATGTGGTCTGGGGAGGTTTACTTGTCTTATAGTTTAAGGCTTTATCCATCTTTGGTTTCATTGCTAGTTGTTTTGTTAGGCAGTTAATTTTAATATAGTTGGGATGCTTCAAATGGATCTGCAATGCTTACAGATTCGTGCTAATCATTCTGTTATCCCTAGTGCTGAATGATAGGGTTTGAATGCTATGTGCCATCTGTTGTCTCATATGGAGTAGCAAGATAGAGAATTCCAAATAATGTGGACTAAACAAGAAATATAGAAGTGCAGAACTCTTTCACTCTGATCCTTTTCCATGTAGAAATAACCAAGAGATCTAAGTGTTTGTTAATGTAATCCTAAAAGCAATTTTTTCTTGAAGAAACTGAAGTAGCATTTGTTTATAACGATGTATGCTACTGGGTCATTCTATAATTCGGAAATAAATAGTTTCATTAATATTCACTTCATGATTGATGCAAGCTACTTGTTGTCTGTTGTTTCATATGCATTAGCAAGATTGAGAGTTCCAAAAAATGTGGACTAAACAAGAAAATTGAACTGCAAAACTCTTTTAGTTCGATCCGTTCAAGTAGAATTAACCAAGTTTGCTTACCAAGACATTGAAGTGTTAGCTAATGTAATACTAAAGCAATTTTTCCTTGACAAACTGAATTAGCATTTGTTTATATATATAGAGGATCAGTCATGGCACTGTATGCAAAGATTTACTGAAGTAGTATAACGTTGTATGCTACTAGGACCTTTTGTAATTCGCAAGTTAATAGTTTTGAGGAAGACGATGTAATTAATGTTATTTTTCAGCACATTTTTATGATTCTTACACAATTTTATTGTGACTACTACAACCACCAGGAATCTGTGAAGACCAAGCATCCTCAACTTCACTATGAATCAAAAATTTATGTACTTCTCCAACGAGGATGTGAGTCTCTCCCTCTCTCTCATGAGTGTGTATGTACATTCCAGAAAAAGTAAGAAAGAAAAAAGAAGCGGTAAATAAGTGGAGATGATGCATTTTGATTGAATATAATTTCTATGATATAATGCTCTAAGAGACGGTTTCCAGAAATTTCTATTTCAGAGTTTCAAATTGAGCACTGCCTTTCTGACATTTGTTCATCAGTTGTTACATAATTTCTTTGAAACCAATTTGAAAATTGCGTAATATCTTGCTTTTATTGCTTTACAGTCCAAAAAGGTAAAACTAGCAAATCCAGCGCTTCCCCTGGAAAGAGGAGATTAATTTGAAAATCAAATTAAAATATTGATGACTTATATGCAAATCCACTTCTTCCCCTTAGAAGAGGAGTTCCTATCAAGTTGCCGCCTCCCTTAAAACAACAAACTAACCCTATATATTCAATGAATTTTCTGTAGGTTACATGGATTATTGTCTATGACTTTGTCCATTTCATTGCTCAACTCTGCTGGATGATCTAAAACAACTAGATCTATTGCTACCATCACATGCCACATTAGTTTTGATCTACACTCCATCTTCTGGTGCGTTTTACCCAATGTTTAAAAAGGATCAATTGGATATCGAGGTGTTTTGCCTGTGTAGGCAAAATTTAAGCCTATAGACAAACCAATACAATAAATAAAAGGAATATAAGATAAAAATATATTCTCATAATAAACCATAAACTATCTTCAAAATGTATAATAAAATAAATTAATAAAACTAAGAGTCTAACCTGTAAACAAACGTAAAATAAATCTATGAAATAGAAAATAAGTTCTTGAATTAGTAACCACAATATAAAATTGTAATCTACCACTAGAAGTAGAATGAACCCCATATCATCGCGAATTTGATTCCCTATCATCATCAACACTGACAGTTTCTTCTTGCTCAACATTATCCTCCACTAGTATGGTGCCTTCTCCTTCCTCTTCCCCTTCCAGGTAAAAATTGAAAAAAGAAAATGAAAAGATTTGAAAACTTTCTAGATTCTTATTTATGTTTTCCATTTTAGCACAATCCATCTTAGGAGTCCCGTTCATCTTATATACATTTTGTCTTTTAACAACTCAATATTCAGTACCATAAAATATAGCAAGTCTAATCATCCTTTTGTAAATTGGCGTTTTAACTTTGTAGGGATTTTCCTTCCACCCAGGGTTCATGTAACACTTTCATTTCATCCAACTTGCTCTACTCCTACGATAACATTCTTTTCAATTCCTCATTCCTGGATAGTAATTGAACATATATATCTAAAATGATTATATTTGGAGATAACACGATCCTATGGAGTAACTCTATTATTTTTGTGATCCTTACTATTTCTAAATTGGCATTGCTTGTATTTTGTCGTAGTTCTACTTGATGAACCTTTAGATTGCAAATAAGTGCTCCAAAGTTCTAACTTACAATTTAACCCCTTTTTAGTCACTCCAAAGTTCTAACTTACAATTTAACCCCTTTTTAGTCACTCAACACGTATGCACACCAGGCATGAGAAGTTGAATTGCAAAGTTAGCAATGTTCATGAATTCATGAGATATGAGATCTAGTGTCCTTTTCTATTTTGTTTATCCCTTTAGGTGAGTTTTAGCCTTTTGGTGATCCATTTCAATATTTATTCATATAGTTAATATAAACTGATGGATTTTAGAAATCCATTGTTTTATGGAATTATGAATACAAAATTTGGTTCACATTTTCTGACTCTTTAATCACAATGTCTTTTGGCTTCTCTTCTTGTAGCGGGAATTCCCAACCTGAAATGGTTTGGAAGTGAGGGAGAGTATAATGTCATGGTTATCGACCTTCTTGGACCAAGTCTGGAAGATCTCTTCAACTATTGCAACAGGAAGTTCTCCTTGAAAACAGTATTAATGCTTGCAGATCAATTAGTGAGTATTTACAATTCAATGAAGTCTATCCTAAAGCTTTTAGTTTTTAAGTTGCTATTAAGTAACTTGTGATTCCCTTTAGATTAATAGAGTGGAATACATGCATTCGAGAGGATTTCTTCACCGCGATATAAAGCCTGATAACTTTTTGATGGGCTTAGGGCGCAAAGCAAATCAGGTATGTCTTTCCATGGTTTTTAGGCTTTGTTCTATGGTTAGGATTTATAAGCACACTCCAGGTGCTTTATCAAGTGTTTTGCATATAAGTTTATGGATGAGTACGTAAATTCCTGCTGATGCTTGTTAACTTGCTGCATTGCTAACTTTTTGTATATTTTTTAATCTTCGTTAACTTGATCCCCACTTGTTATATAGCTGCACATCATAATTTCATTTGACTCCTTGTGGTACTACTCATGCAGGAAACAAACAAATAAATCATAGATTGTTTGAGAACTGTGTCTTCCTTTAAAAAAGCCTCCAAATCCTGTTATATAGTCCATTGTTTGTGTGTGTGTGTGTGTGTGTGTGTGAGAGAGAGAGAGAGAGAGAGAGCAGCTTTATATGAGAAATTGGACCAGTTTTGTTCTGCTACTAATTTGGATGCTGTACATGTAGAAATCTCATTTCCTTTTTTTGCACATTTGACATCTAAACATATCTCCTGCATAGACTAATAGTAACTACTTAAAATCTAGTTTATTTAAAGGATTCACGTGGCTGACCTTAAATTTATAGGGAAGAAGGCTTAATTTGTTGACTTTGTTAGCTTGCTATAGGTGGTTATCAAGTAGAGAGAATGATGAGCATTACATCGTAGAGAACATTCAGTAATTAGTAAGAATCTGGTGGCAACAAACAATTCCAAGTTAGAGTTGAGATGAATGCACTCTTTCATTTTGTTGTCACTTGTCTCGGTATGAGGCTATATTATCATCTTCTAAATTTATTCTGTTGCTATATTATCTTTCTTCAATTACTCGAAGGTAAAACTCCATTGTCATGTACTTGGGACGTCAAACATTAAATTGTTAACTAATTGATCAAGGAAGATTTCTTCATGCATGAGGTTGAGTAGCCGTTTTAGTGAATGTTTAGTATTATTGCATGTTTACGCCATTGACTTTGGTCTTGCCAAAAAATATAGGGACCTCCAAACTCGTAAGCACATACCCTACAGGTTCCTTCCCGATATTTCTTAAAGTTCTTGCAGCATTCTCACCTGGTTGTCTTTTGTTCAATTATTTTTATTTTTTCTTCAGTATTATGTTCATCTTTTTGTTTTTTCTAGAAAATCACTATTTTCGAAATCTTTATGTTGTCTATCTGGAGATACCAGCCTCAATATTTGTACTAGGCAAGGTGATGGGTATGTTTGTTTGTGAAAAATTGGAAATAATAGAGTATCATGATCACCATTTAGGAAGGAATCGGGGTAATTTAGGATATTCAATCGTGAAACCATTTTTTGTTCCAGATTTTGACATAGTTGTTCATAAGAGTGATATAGTCCCAGTAAATCAAATTGTAGAGGGAGAGGCATACCTAAGTTGACATGGATTGATGTCATTGCAAAGTATCCGAACTTAATGAATCTTCTTGTAGATGTAGCACTGAATCGAGTGGGACGCCGAAAAAGAATTCATGAAGCCCACCTATAATTCAAATAAGACTTAGTTTCTTGTTCATGCAAAACCCGTAAGCGTACGAGATCGTTGATAAGTAATAGAATTAATAAGTTAAGAATATCGTCCCACAAGGAATAAATTCAATTCAAGTCTACTAATTTCGTAAAGAATTCGAATTATGTAAACAAACAGATTTAATCTTTATGATTATTCTAAATTAATCTAAAAAATATGTAAAAAAATTTTTTTTATCAAATTATGGATGATTGTATTGAATTCTCAATCAACCAATTGCTATTTAATTCAATTCTTGATTTGTAATTTGGTTTCGTTTATGTGTTCTTGACAATCAATTAAATTATAATATATAATTTTATTTTCCAAAATAAATTAAATATCTCCTAACCAAGACTCAAATCTATTCCTATCCCGAATTCGAATGATTATACATTAAAGTTTAGATTATCTCTATGATTGCACACACGATAAATGTTTTTTCTAATATCTATTGCATATATGTTAATTTTGCCGCATCCAAACTTATTGTGAGTCTCCCAATACTACAACAAACAACTAATTATCTAATTGGTGGCCAATCAATTAAATAATGCAACGGGTATGCAAAATTCATCAAGAAACATAAAAATTAAATTAAACTACTAGTTTTGAATTAAAACAAATAAATAATAGGGATCATCTTCTTCCAATACAACAATGGATCTAGCCTAACATGTTGATATATAAATTACAA
>CAIGRT010156505.1:0-13401 GCA_903798405.1 Fraxinus platypoda
ATTTTTTTATATTATTTTATAGAAAGATTAACTGATTAAGTATATTGTGATGAAGTAAAGTTACTTTTTTGCTAATTAAAAGTTAATTGTAAATCTTGAACTTGAGTTCTATTTTAATAATCTGAACAAAGATATTGTAAATCTCATTTCAAAGTTTAACTTATACACACTAGCAAACAAACATTACGACCATGTTTGATTGCCACATGTTCCATGGAAAATGTCACATTTGAGGAAAAAGAATTCAACTTTAGNGATTAAGTATATTGTGATGAAGTAAAGTTACTTTTTTGCTAATTAAAAGTTAATTGTAAATCTTGAACTTGAGTTCTATTTTAATAATCTGAACAAAGATATTGTAAATCTCATTTCAAAGTTTAACTTATACACACTAGCAAACAAACATTACGACCATGTTTGATTGCCACATGTTCCATGGAAAATGTCACATTTGAGGAAAAAGAATTCAACTTTAGCCATTTGTTTGCAACGTAAAAATGGAAACCGAATTTCAAGATACAACCACTTTAAGTTGCATTTTCTTTATTTTCATGGAAAACGAATTCTTATAAGTTTTGTGAGTTTTTATTTTCCAATTAACATGGAATTTGAATTCATTTCCAACATTCCAGAATATGGGAGACAAAGGGAAAACATTGAGACTATTTGTGAAGCAAGTTTTTTTCTTCTTAGGGTCCATTTGATTGCAAAGGTGGAGAATGAGTGGAAAGAAAATGTTTTACAGGGAATTGAATTGTCTAGAAATTGTTTTACTGAGAATTGTAATTAATTGTGTTTGATTGATATAATTTTCCACCTGAAAAATGTTGAAAGTTTGGTTCCGTTTGACTTCGTTTTTTATGGAAATTATCCATTAAAGTGATAATTTTTTCTATCATCGGGTCTAGAATTTGTTCCAATTGCCAAAAAAAACAAAAAAATTACTATTCCAACTACCATTCGTTTGGCTTTGTTTTGCATGAAAATTGTCAATAAAAGTGATAAATTTTTTTACCATTGTGTCTAGAATTTTTTCCAATTGCAAAAACAAAAAAAAAAACTCTGGAAAATCAAAACCAACCAAAACAATAAAAATACATTTTCCTCTAAAAGCTGGAAAATAAAGAGAGGTGGAAAAAAATTTATTGGGAAAATTTTGCTATCAAACAGGTGCAAAAGTTGNCCAATTGCAAAAACAAAAAAAAAAACTCTGGAAAATCAAAACCAACCAAAACAATAAAAATACATTTTCCTCTAAAAGCTGGAAAATAAAGAGAGGTGGAAAAAAATTTATTGGGAAAATTTTGCTATCAAACAGGTGCAAAAGTTGAAAAATGGAAAGAAAATCATGTCTATCAAATAGGCCTTATGGAAAATAGTAATACCAGCCTTTACCAACAAAGAAACTTGGCAATGGGAAGATAAAAATTATGCTAAAGATATTTGACACAAAATAAAAGAAATTCACTTTGGTCATTATCTCATTCATGAAAATATTAAAAAAAAAATATATATAGCAAAAAAAATTGAGTCCATATATTGACTTTGCAAGATATGTAAAAAACAATGTTACTTAACACCAACGGTTCTAAAGTATCAATTTATGTGACATTATGTGACGGATTTAATTAAATGTAAAATTATGTGATTCATTTAATTGGACCGAGTTCATGGAAGCTTAGTGCCACTTGGACCGGTGTTGTAACACTAGTGTGCTAAATAACATTACTCATGTAAAACATAAAGCTAAGAACATAAATTTTGAACTGAAATCGGTGCATCAACTCAAGGCGAACTCGGACTAGCTACACCCTTCAAACCAAAGAATTTGCTCAATGGCGGCACTAAAATGAAAATCCCATTCTAATGATGGAACTGTTAATTGTTCTCAAATATAGAGAAGAACAGCAATTTTTAAGTGCTACAACTACTAATGAAATTAAGGCATATGTAATTATGTTCTACTGAAATTATATACACAGAAACTACCCAACCCAGAAACAACATTCTGGTATACAAAATCCTGTAATCACTGCCTTGCTTATGTACAAAATTTTACCTAATTTTGCAACATTAATCTAATTCAGATCCACCGCAAGAATCAAATCAGCCTTCCCAGTAATCGAATAGCAGTCATTTAGCCGAACTAAAATTGTAGTTAAACACATAAGAATCTATGTCCACTGGCTAACTTTTTACACAGCGAGAGTTCCTCCTCTCAGCATTCCGAGACCTATCCCAGCTTCCGTGTTTATACTTCCACAAGGCAGATGAGCCCATGCAGAAAACAGTGCCTAATTCCTTGAACTTTGATGAATCAACTTTTAAGCTGCAACCCACCTCGAAAAAGACGTCAAAGGATGATTGATTACATCAGAGTTGAGACCGTAATTTGTTAGAACAATGCAGTGTAACTGGCGATGATCCTGGCAAAGTAGAGTCTAAATCTAGCACAGGCAGTAGTATATAAGAAATTCTTACCTCTATATCCCATAAGAGATGAAGGCTTCTGATATGACAGGGCTCATCCAGAAAGTAGCACTTCCCGAGGCACCCTTGAGAAAAGTTAGGTCTCGATCTTACTTCATTCGACACTTGATAAGCAAATTGGTTCTCCCACAGTCATGAATTCTTTTCCCAGTATGAGGAAGCCTTGTCCTCTTCGACATAAAGGATCGTGAGATCAGAATTGGCATGAATTCTTTTCCCAGTATGAGGAAGCCTTGTCCTCTTCGACATAAAGGATCGTGAGATCAGAATTGGGAGAACAAGTACCCACAATCCCACTGTAATGATCAAACGGCTCCCACAAAGCAGAAGGCAGTTTGCAGACATCATAAATCAGCTGGTTACAAGTCTCGTTTTCCCAAGATACCAGCAGTGTTTGGCTTCTTTAAAATGCCATATTGCCAGGCATCTCGAGATCTATCACTAGATTGATCAAAGTCATCCAAACAATTCTCTGTTCCTGGCCTCAAGTGTCGATGACTACCATTCCTAGAACTTGAAGATGTATTTGACTTCTCGTCGTCTTCTGACGGCGTGCCTGACCTGGATTCCATGTGGGAATCATATGATCTATATCTTGGTCCAGATCTGAAGCCCCTTGTATTAGATATCTTGGGAGGTAAGAGACCATGGGTAGAAGACTCCGGCACAAAGAAATCTTTAGGCAGAGAATCCATGTCCATGTAACACTTCCGTGCTTTGGCATCAGCAATTAATGCAGCCCAATCATCAGATTGTATCAGTGCATTGGCATTTCCCATGACCTGTCAGTCATCACAAGATGAAACAATGATTAGTCATTTCACTCATAATTGCACATGCTACTACTGACCACAAACATTCACATAAAATTACATCAGGAAATAAACACGGGGAGAAATATAGCATTACCCAAAGAGCTCTTCTTGCTCGAGTAAGAGCGACATTCATTCTCCGAATATCTGCGACAAATCCAACTCCACGACTAGATGCACGAACGCAAGACATAATAATCACATCACGTTCTTGGCCTTGGAAAGCATCCACAGTATTAATATAGATGTCTTTCCCTTCCTCCGAATTTAAAATATCCTTGAACTCCCGTTGAAGGCATTTTAGTTGCAGCTTGTATGGAGTGATTATACCCACAGACACTTTTCCGACTCCTGACGATTTTATAGTTTTCTGAAGGTGCTCATATATACGAAGACAAAACTGTGCTTCTTGTGTATTCTGAAATGAGACGGAGCCACCCCGATGAGATTCTCGACCGTGTGTGATATCATAAAAAATATAAGGCCTCAGTAAAGGATCTTTGTAATATATCTCTTCTGGAAGATTGACAACACTTTCACTATCTGTAAGGCGTCCTTGATAGAAGTAACTAGAAGGAAAATCCCTAATTTGTGGATGCATCCTGTATTGAACAGATAACAACATTGTTGGACAGCCTGCTTGCTGGAACCTCTCGAAAAGGCTTCTACTGTAAAGCAAGGTTCCAGCTGCCTTACTGATGACAGTAGCGGGAAGCTGCTGAGGATCCCCCACAAGAACACAACGTGCTGCACCAAGAGCAAGAGGGGGCAGTACAGCAACTTCACTAGCTTGAGCTGCTTCATCGATCACAACCATGTCAAAACCATGAGTTAGGCGAGAGAACAACTTGCGCCCACTGCTTGAGACAGTAGTGAAAACAATCTCAGCTTCATTGGCAAAACTTGCCTCCAGACTAGCACGGGCTTCCTCTAAGTTGAAGTTGCTACCACCACGAAACCTGCTTTCCAGAATGAGCAGCCGGGACATTTCCACTAGTATCTTGTCTCTGTTCTCAACCACTGCAGCAAGGTTTTGAAGCAAAGCATCTCGATTTTGGTCCCTTGCAATTAGAACATCCGGATCAACACCAACTGATCCTTGTGCACGACCAGTGGCAGCAGCAACATTGAGTTCTCTTTGAAGGCAAGAAATTTGCTGAGACAACTGAGTTTCACGAACTCTCAAACTGTGCATCCATCCATAAACTTCATCACGACTCTTCATTAAAAGTTGTTCAGTTCTGCGTTCCACGGAAACTGCCTGGGCAGCACGTGTCTGTGAATCTACCCCAACTCGAGCCACATCAGGCCGGTAGACTTTCATCTCGCCATCAATAAAACCACGATCCAGAACACGTGAAAGCAGCTCATCAGTCGCAGCATTTGAGGGAGCACAGACAAGCATCCTAGGTTTTGGGCAAAGTTTCGGAAGAGTGCGAAAGAGATTCTGATCCATGCTTTGGAGAACTTCATCAATGGATCCAATGGCCACAGTATCAGAGTTGCTCTCATTCACCTGCTTATAGCTTTCAGGTGCTAGTTTCTTTAACAATGCAGTATAGTAATGTTGATATTGTACAAGATGGATCACATTTAGCATTCCCCACACTGTATGCGTCTTACCAGTCCCGGGAGGCCCCTGAACTAAAGTAAAAGGCCATGGATCTTGCTTCTTTGTGATGCCATTAGATGTACCAGCTGCTGTATGCATTGCAGCCCACTGAATTGCTCCTAGCTGGGGTCCATTAAAGGTCCTGCGTAGGTGTTCAACAAAGTTTGGAGTAAAGCATTCTGGCATCGCAGGTGGCTGCTCTTCATATTTAGGGAATTGATCTGGACTAGGCTGAAGAATTGCATTTTGCATCTGCAAGAGAACAATAATTGAACTTTTAATAATAAAAATATTAGAACTGACTCATCATTTAGAACTAAAAATGAATTTCAAATAAAACCTGCAAACTAAGACGGCGAAATGCATGCAGAGCTACATATTCTCTCTGTGTGGTCGCAAGAGAACCGAGCACAGTCAGATACCAGATGCCCCCTGGTTGGAGTTTCCGCACAATATGATCGTCCTCGATTTTGCTGAAACAATTAGTGTTTAACAAAACCATCATCAATATATAAGCCAGAAATTGCGGTCAAAAGATATAAATGTGATCTTTTTATTCCTAATATTTTTTAGTGTGGAGCAATTATAATTATGTTACTTCTTGTGTCAAGTAAGCGTACATATATAAAAACAGATCATTTCCACATTTTTATAATTATGTTTCATTTTCCAAGTTTCTGTCAAGCATGTTTCATCCAAGTTCTGAACTCTTTAGACTAATGTTTTACCCTAATATGTCTTCGTCAAAATAATAGTCCATGTGGTCTTTTCTCCCAACCAGGCCACTCTTGCATGGTTTAATCTTCACATAATACCACCCACACCCTAAATTGTCGTCTAGTCTTCTTCATCCAAACGGAACTCTACTCACTTGTGCAATCTGACATTGACAAGGACCCACATCTGCTTTGCCCTAAATCAAATTATTTTTTCTTCCTTTTTGTCATTTTGGTTTCAATCATTGGTAGTTGTTTTCTCCATTTCGATTTTAAAATGTATTCTCTGTGTGGAGGCATGTGGCTGACGTGTTCAGGACCAAAAAGAAAGAAAAGGACACACCAAGTTGTGAGTGTCTGAGACACTCCAGCTCAGGTGGTGTGAAGGTGCTTTTTGAATGAAACCAATCCCAAGCGAGAAATGAATAACAAAAAAGGGGAACAGTCAAAGGACAAAAGGACTATATGTATGACTCACCTGTTGGAATCATATGAATCCCCAACATAAAAATGAAGGATTGCCCCAGGATGTTCGCGTGTATCAATAGGAATATGCCGCCTCACTGTGCCAGCAACACGACCATTAACTTCAGGACTATCCTCATCTTGAAGTGCTGACGAACTGTTCCTCTTAAAATTGACTGCATCACAATAATCAAGGCAAGATTTGGAACATTAAGGTTTGCCAATTGATGAATCAGATACAGATATCAAAAAGGCAAATTATTTAACATTATATACAGACCTGATCCAGGCTTGGGCGATGAAAGGACAGCAACATCACCTTCCTTGAAAGTCCATTTGTATTCATGTGGTGGGAGAAGTATCACATCAAACCACCCTGAGAAAACCAAAGGCAGAAAAAGAAAATAAGATTAAGACAAAAATACCCCGTGGAGCCACAAGCTCAAGTATACGAGTATTAGATATTCCACCAGAATCATAAAATGTACTAGTATCAGAAGACAACAAATTTATTTCTCTGGTGGCCAAGATAAAAGAAAGACACTGGAAAGAGAGAAGGAAAGAAAAATGTCATAGCCCCTAACACAATGATGCTCATTGTCACCATAAATGAGACTAAAATGGGGATTACACCATCTAAGAACCAAAGTTCCGACACCATTTGCATAAATTTGTCTCACGTCCAATAATGTCTAAAGAGCCAATAAGATGTTGCACAGTAACAAACTCATTGACAACCAAATAATATAATCACGTAACCCAATATCATCATTTCAGGACGCCTAAAGAGTAGATTTGTAATTAGCTTAGTCAAAATGCCAGCTAAGGATAGACTGCTGTCAAGTCAACTAGCAAATGCTTAGGTGTCGAACCCATGATCCAGAGCAACAGGATTTTGGATCTTTCTTTCTTGTCCAAATACCGAAGTACCAAAATTCAGTGTACAGACATGGCGAGAGAGTGAAGTTAAGGCAAAAAGCACAATACCTCTTTCCCGTCTTTCAATACTTTTTATGCTGACCCTAACATGACCTGAAAATGTTTCAGTTGACTCCTCCCAAGTACTGAAAAGTTGTGCCCGGCATTCCTCAAAGAGCAAAGGTTCAAATACTCTGACATACTCTTCCACTGATTCAAAGCGACCAGGAACACGTTGAAGCTCCTCCTCCTCTGTTGAACATAAATATTCAAAAATCATAAAAGAATCCAAAATAAATGCTAGTTAATAGTTCTCGCCCTTAATAATAAATAGATAAACCACTCAAGGCTAATGAATATACATAAAGACAACACCTGGACACACATAACAAGACCATAAGGTCAGAAAATTTCAGAAAACAAAGTTAATTCAGACTTTTGGAAAAGCTACAAAAAAAATAATAATAATAATAAAGAAAAGAAACTGCACAAATACAATGCTTAGCTTTAAGTGATAATGAAAATCAAATATACTCAGATAAGTAGACTATATATAAATGAGTAGCTCATTAAGAAGATAGAAAGCCTTTCACTTCAAAAGCTTCTCAGACGATTGAACACCCACCCAATAGAGCTTTAGGATCCCCTCCATTATGTGTGGGCCTGAGTATCACAAAGATCACCACTCACTCAATAGAAGTATCGTCCAAAAAAGAAAAAGGAAAAAACCAATTCAGATCTCAATGCAATGGGATGGAGAACAAATTTTAGAAAACAATACAGAGGATGGAAACCATTAAATAAAGCAGTCTGTGACATCATGACAACACTGAAGAAGAAAATCAGATAATGCAAGCAAAAGCTGGGCATAAGTCAAAACTACCTGGCGCAGATCCACACCCAAAAATGAAAACAAGAAACCCACATGACACAATACCAGAGAAGGACTCAACATAATTCAAATAAATAGATAGATAAGAAAGGTTCTCAATAACACCAATGCTCTACAGGAGAAATGCAAATTCAAGGGTTCGGTTTTCTACTTGATACAGACTAAGTAGTTCACTACGGTAAGTAACTTCAACTGCAGTATAAATTTTGCTGTCACGATTCCAAACATACAGAAGTGATTTGACATTAGGATTCTGAAAAATATATTTGTATAGAAGTGGCATAACAGATATTTTAGGTGCACTGATGTCATAAAGAAAAGGTAATCTATGGCAATTTTGGCCAAACAGATTGTCATGTCGATAACCTACCAACTGATTCCTAAATGGGGCTGCCATACACCCACAAATTAGAAGTTAATTCTTACAACATTGTAAAAGAAGTTTGAATTTTCTTTTCGCCATCTCAGACACCATGAAAAACGAATTGAATTATCAAATTGAGCAAGCAGAAGAATGCATAGTTACAGCAAAGGGAAAACAAATGGCTAAAGAAAAGGATGAATACACAGGCCTCCTTCCGGGGGCCCATATCACTCTGAAAGAGCTAGAATTCTAACATTGTGTCAAGACGGAAAGACCTACAGGCCAAGGGCGACAGGCAAAAAATGGTTCAAAATAAGCAACTTTAGAACACTGGTGTACCTGGATGATGCCAAAACTTCTCATTTGTCACCTCGCGTAAAAGGCGTTCCACTGATGTATCTTGATACTGAGAACTTATAGCAGATAGTTTCTTGGAAGGCAATTTCTTTGATGCCAATTTAGAATCAGTAGCACTCTGACCGCTTACAGCTAGCTTCCTACCAGGGACCTGAGAATTCTTAAGTTGCCTTGTATCAGTGGGAAGCTTCCATGAACTCTGTCTAGAAATGGGTGCTGTTTGCCCTTCTGCAACGGCATCTGTCAAATTATTCAACCTCCTCGAACGTCCTAGAGGTCCTAAAATATTATCACCATTACTTTCAGATTTAGAATCATTAGCCTCCAGAGAATTGTTCCCTTCGTTGTTTGATAAATCAGCCTGTTTCAAGTCTTTGGTTGTGGGCTGAAATTGTTTATCCCCGCGATCAGCAGATTGTGGGACATGTTGACCTTCTTTCACAGTCCGGGTTATGACAGGTGCTGGAATTTGCCTTCTAGGAGTTGATGCCTTCAAAGTACCAGCTTGCTTAACATCTTCTAAATTGAGAAACATGGTCTGCCTACTGCGCTTCTTTCCTAGCATCACTTCCTTCTGCTGATCAAACTTAGGACGCTTTCCAAGATTATTTGTACACTTCAATGCATGATTTGCTTCGACTCCTCTGATTTCTCTTTGTTTTGGCACCTGAGGAGTATCTTCCTTGCCATTCATAAATACATCAACTTTCCTACCATTTGTTTCTGGATCCAGTCCTGACGAAGGGCTAATACTTTCATTCTTAACATCACCAGAATTAAGTGAGGCATTCTCTGCATTGACAACCAGGTCATTATTTACCACCGTCTCAACCAAAATTTTCTCCTGTAAATCTTTACTATTACCAGAAATTGATTCTTCATCCACAATACCACTCCTGTAAGCATCAGCAGAACCCTCTGCATCTGACCACTCCCCTTCCTCCTTCTCAACAATTTGAGTACCTGCAGAAGCTGACTCCAGCTTTGGAGAAGCCTTTATATCTTTGTCATGACTTGGTTCAGATGTTAAGGCAAGATTTGGAGGCATGTCCCCAGCACTCCTTTTTTCAGTAGAAAGATCGGATCCCTGAGCATTTTTAGGCCGAACAAAAGGCTGGAAACCCGACACAGAAGAAGCATGGGAGAACGCATGGTTATTCACTATCCCTTGAGGACCAGCTGATGCCACAAACAAGTCAGGTGTGGCAGTACTTGAAGAAGGAACAGCCCTCTGAGGCTGGAAGCAGAAGACATCATCATTGTCGTCTTCATCCTCAGTAGCGGGTTCATTAAGATCAAATAGCAGCCTTTTGGAGCCCATTTCGCATATGGTTGCATACAAACAGATAAAATATGCAAAAAAATGTCTACTGACTTCTATTCAGATATTTCCTAGCAGAAGATGCACCTTACATGCCAAGCACAAGGGCAAATGGCAAATATATCAGATATCAAGCTTGTCCAGATAAATGCTACAGAAAGACACATTCTGCATACAAATAAAGAAAAGCAGATAGGTAAGAACCAAATGCTTAGGGTCATACATAAAACAAATATGTATTGTCACCTCAAATATTTCAAACGTAAAACTAGGTCAGGTTATTCTGATACAAATCACCGTGGTTCGTGTGAATATATAAAATGAACAATGCATAGTAATCAGTATATACAGTCAAAAACTTCACACGCTCTGTCCTTTTCTTCCACGGGCAGGGGCAGGTAGTATAAACCTGTAATTGACAGCATCTTCATCCCATGAAGATATCAGTTTCCAAATATGCGACTCCTAAAATATAAATTCAAAAAAGATTATCAGATGGAAAACACATCATCACCTCAAAGCATCATAACGGTACTATCATAAAATCTCTCGTAACAGAATATGAATCTAAAATCAACATTTGCAATTATCACATGCAAAACTACAAGATAGGAATCAAAGACTCGGCAATGGCAGACCAGCAATATTACAGTAGATGCATGGATAAGACTATGTTAATACCCGTTCAAGAACAAAAATCTAGGGATGCAAGAAATCCCTAATTGTTAACCAGATTTCACATCTTTGGTAGACCAAATATTTTTCTTTTGTATTTTCCTGAAACTTGCACTCAATAATTAGGAAGATAAGATAAGTAGATAGCTGAAAAATCCTAAATTGCATTAGGATTTACTAATCCAAATATCATTAACCCTCAACAACAAAAAACAGTTGAAGTTTGGCGGCTAAACCTAGACTCCCACTACTCTCAGAAACCAAATCCTACAGACGAAAAGCCGACCTCATTAAAAATCAGAAAATAAGACACAAATAAAAACTACAATTTAAAATAATAATAACAATCAATAAATGAATAAGTCTGCTCGAAATCCTTCAGTTTAATACCAAATTTATCACTCCTTATTAACAAATACCCAAATTACACAAGAAAATAGCAAACCATTCGATTAAAAATCAAGATTTCCAATACAAATTTAAAAAGAAAAAGAAAAATAGTAATTCAACTTGAATGGCGTTAAAACCAATTTAATATTATTAATTCACGAAATATCCACAAAATCTAATGTGTAACCAGGTTCAAATCGAAGTAGCGCTACTACAAATCAATCAATCGCAAGTCAAACGCATTTTATTTCGATCTAATTTTCATAACCACAATTATCAAGTTATATTTTCATTCAAACTAAATGAATATTTTCAGCAAAAAAATTTAATAATTAATAATAAAGAGCAAAAATAAAAAGGGGAAAAGGAAGTTACCTCGAAAGGACACCAATTCTAGAGAGAGAAATAATAATAATAAAAAATAAAAAAACCTATTTGATGAATTAAATATTTTTTAATTACGTCAAATAGATATATATGTGAGTATTTTGTATCTATAGGCTGTGAGAAGAGGGAGACACCGTGTAGAGAGAGAGTGGTTGAGTATGAGAGAGAGAGTTGAATGCATGTAAAAAGGGAAGGGATATGAAGGGTATTTATAGGGAAAAAAAGAGGGCAAGTAGCTGGGTAAGGGAATGGCCGGTCACCGCTAATTTAAATACCGATCCAGTATAAATCGGAGGGTTTTTTCAAGTAAATGACTATTTTTAATTATTTTTATAAAATATTAAGTACTTTGATTAATATGCCCTTGGCTTTCGAATTCTTTGTAAAGTGGTCATGTGAATAGATATAGAGCTAGGGAATAGTGTGATGGGCATATTAGGAATTTAATTTAGTTCAGATAATGCTAATCTGCCGTGATTGGTTTGACCGTGTTGGATTCCATGAATGTGTAAAACACTGTTAGCAAAAAGTGACCACCCACCGTGGATTAAAATGGCACTAGGTATTTCATGATTTTGATGATGGCTTTTTGAGTCTTTAATTATGTATTATTTTGTGGAAAAAATAAAAGTAAATAATTTTCAACTATTTATATTATATTTTCTTTTACAGTATTTTAAAAGTTAAATTAAAGTACAACAACTAACGAATATATTTTTCGTTGTTCATAAGTATATTTCACTAAATATATAATTATTTACGAGTAGGTTATGATAGAAAACTTGTGGATTGTTTAACAACGAACAAGCCTTAATGTGGAAAACATTCCTTTGCGACTAATTTGATGTTTGAAAAAAGGTGTGACGCATTATGGGGTCTTGAGTCTACGAACCCTCATCGGGGCTTGTAATGTGTGCACGTGGACCACTAGGTGGGACATTCCATCTTATGGGTCGATTAAAAGCATCTTGAACTTGTTCAGTAACTTCGCTTCTAAGACCTCTTGGATAAACAATATGAAATTTGAAGTCTTGCTACGAGTGTAATAGTAATTGTTGTATCTTGGCATGTGCGTTACTGTGAGGGGTTGAAGCCAAGAAGGCATGTAACATCTGAGCCACAGTACTTTACATTGCTAGGTATTGAATTGATTTCGTATATATAACATACAATATATTAGTCTTGAAAAACGTTTTTCTACATAGGTGTTTCAGTTGTTCCTTAAGCTATTGGATCTCGTGCCTTTAGCAGGCTCGTGTTCATTTTTCTCAAACAATGTTAATGATGGTGACGAAAATATAGCATCGATTTTCAAGTGATATCTGCCCCTATTCATGCACTAAAAGTGGCCTCTTGTAGTATTGTAGGTATCATGAATTAAAGGTCAAGGTTCTAGAAGACATGAGGTGTAACAAGATGTAAAGGTTAAGAATCAAGCCGACGAACCTATACGTAATAAAGCATTTTCTATTTTTAGTATTATTTTTAATTATTCTAAATCAATAAAGAAATAAAATAACACATTTCTTGAAAATTTATAAGAATTTTATTTATGTTTTTCAAGTTTTCAACAAGATTATAAGTGTGAAAATTTACAAATATTTAAAATCAATAATGTTTATTTTGTAAATCTATATTATTGGATTCAATTAGACACAAATTGCAAGGGACTATATCAAGGAATCAAGGTTGGATATTTGAAGATCACATGGACTACCAGGATCATCCTTTGAATAACCAAAGTGGCTCATCCTAGAATAATGCTATCGTGCATCTTGCACAAATAAGTGATAATGAGAGCTCACATTTAATTGTCCAACACATTCTAACTTTTGAAAAATTAAAGGTGAAACCTTCACTGTCACATAAACTCGTGATTATCCTAGATATCCTTGTATCAGAGATTTGGGTTACTCAAAGGTGGAACTTGTTGAGGTGAAAAGCATTTTGGTCTACACATGGGCACTTTGATATCAAGGTTGAGTTTGATTATTTATCACCA
>CAIGRT010156509.1:0-10073 GCA_903798405.1 Fraxinus platypoda
GTGTCAAACACCCCCTAAATGCATTTCTAATTACTATTATCAAATATTTATAGCATAAGTACATCTCAACTCGGTTGTCACCTACTTTTTTTCAAAATTTTTTAATTTTTCTTTTTTCACGGGCCAGCGGGTTAACCGTGGCCCGTAAAGGTACAACCCGCGAAACCCGCGGGTCACACCTCTTTGACCCGTGAACCGCTCACTAGGGTCACGGGTTGGCCCAGCGGTCTCGGGTCGATCCGGGCCGATTTTCACAGGTCTGTCTGGCCCGTCTGTCTTGACACCTCTAGCCCTAATCTTCCAATCGGTGCGGTGAGCTTTAAGTGTTGGTTTGTAGCATCTACGGTGAGCTTCAGGTCCAACTCGTTGGTTGCGGCATCTGCAGCATCTGCGTTTTGGCCGGTCTGTAGCTCTCGGTGCGGTGAACGTGATATGGGCAAAATGGACAGTGAGTGTGATATGGTGGCGGCGGTGGTGTGTTTTGGATTTGGACAGTAAGCTGAGAGTTGAGTTGTATGGTGTCCAGACAGTAAGCAGAGATGAAGAAGGACAGTAGGACTGATATATTTTGGACAGTAAACAATTGGTTGTGTATTGTTTAAGCATTGGGCAAACTGATTGGCTTGTTAACATTTGTTTATACGTTTGTTTTTGTGTGGGTGGCATCTGTGCAATACCACTGTCAACATGTCGGATGTGAAGGAACAAGATGAAGGTTAGCACTTCTTTTTTGACGTGTTTTTTGTCTGTATTGGTCTCACAAAGTAACTTTGGACAGATTTTGGGCCCACATTATTTTGGTCTTTTGTGTTGCAATGGCATAAAGTCTCACTAATGTGATTGTCATTTCACGTGGGTTGGACATTAATTTGGCTTCTTCTTTTTTTGCGTTCAAACGTTTGTGTAGTAAATTCATAATCTCCTATTGTGTAGGTTATTTGAACTGTGATTCGGATAAAGAAGATGTCACCTTCAATGATTCCGATTATAGCCTTGGTGAAAAAGACGACATGTTACCCAGGATATTGAACTCGATATGAGGAATGAGATAGTGTCGTTGGAAGCAGTAGATGAATCTGGCAATTCTGAATATGCACCCTCAGATGACCTTCGAAGCGTTCATTCTGATAGTGACGAAGACGATGTTTCATACCAAGAATTTAATGGTGAACTAGATATGGTGGATCCCGTGCTTGAAGTAGGACTGAAGTTTAGGTCGAAAAATGACCTAAAGGCTGTGGTTAAAAACTTCAGCATTCATAATAGGTTTGATGTGGTCTTCCCGTATAATGATAGATGTAGATTAGGAGATCGTTGCAAAGAAAAAAGGTGTACATGGCGTATTTGGGTTTCCCCGTTGGAGAAAGATTCATCGTGGCAGATTAAATCGTTTGAATGGAATCATATGGTGTCACTATTATGTCTGATAGACAGAAAGGGTTGGAGAATATGGTGTCCGAGTTGTTTCCAATGGCTGAGCATCGGTTTTGTGTAAGGCATATGTACTCCAACTTCTTTCGCAGACTTTAAAGAGCTGAAACGCAGGAATTTGTTGTGGGGAGCAGCTAAGTCTACTTATTTGGTTGAGTTTACATATTGGATGGACAAAATGAATGGGGAGGATAAACCTGCCTGGGAGTGGTTATGTGCAAAACCAGCTGAGCAATGGTCGAAGTCCCATTTCATGACGACTTCCAAATGTGATATTTTGTTAAACAATCTCTGCGAATGCTTTAACAACTACATAAAAGAAGAGAGGGGGAAGGATATTTTGACTCTTCTTCAGTCAATTCAAAACAAGTTGATGGTACGGATGTACAAACGCCGCGATTTGATGGCAAGGAGTACTAGCGATATATGTCCAAAAATTTTAAAGAAACTTGAAATTAGTACACGTGATTCTTTTTCGTGGAAAGCAATATTCAATGGGAAAACGCAATTTCAAGTTTGTGGACGGTATTCTAATTGTCAATTTGTGGTAGATTTACAAAGGAGGACATGCTCATGTAGAAAGTGGGATCTAACTGGTATGCCCTGTCTACATGCAATAGCCGGCATCCGTGAGTGGGGTAAGGATCCTTTGCAGTTTGTGGACGAGAGCTACAAAGTTGCAACTTACGTAAAAGCTTACAGGAATTGCATATACCCTATAAATGGACCAAAAATGTGGCCTTCAAGTGGCTTCGACCCAGTTAAACCCCCGAATTGGGTAACCAAAAAAAGAGGTAGAAAGCAGACAAAACGTCGAAGAGGGGTTGAGGAAGCTATATTGTCCAAAGAGAAGATGAAGAAGATTGATAGGAGAGGTGATGGTAAGAAGAGAATGAAATGTAGTATTTGCAGTCAAAATGGGCACAATAAAAGATACCACTTGAACCATGCTTCGCAGGCAAGCTACACAACAAATGAGGTATATACTAAGTCATAGTCATATATGTATATCCTGTTTTTGTTTTATTTATTATGTTGGTTGACGTCATTTTTCATAAATTGTAGGAGGACATAAATGGTCCGAGGGCATGGGAAGCTGCAAGAGCAAATGTTGAACCAACTCTTAGCGAAGCATGGAACAACTTGATGACGAAATGATTTTTGGTTGAAGTCTATATGTTTTTTTTGTCAACCAACTCTATTTTTTGAGGAAATGTGACACCGGTTGAAGTCTACTATATGCTTTTTTTTTTTTTGTCAACAAACTCTATTTTTTGGTCAAATGTGACGCCGGTCGAAGTCTATTATATGTTTTTTTTGTCGACGAACTCTATTTTTTGGTGAAATGTGGAATATTGTGAGTCGTTGTATGTTATGAAATGTACACCGTTGGATTGTACCTCATTATGAAATGTACAAGGTTTGCTTCGCTATTTTCAATTTTTTTTGAGATTAAGATGCAGAAAAGGATTAATCCCATCAACTCACGATTATGAAATTAATTATCAAACTAATTGGTATATCACTACAGTCAATATGGCAAAGAAATCCCTTTTTTTTATGGTGATTTTACAGAATTTTTTGGGTTGGGGGCCAACTTGCAAGGGAATTTGCAATTGAGGGTCCTCAAGCTTCTATGTTCACTTTTTTTTGTCCTTAAGTTTTAAACAACATCATAACAGCCCGAAAAGTCACTTCAGTGACCCTTTTTGAAAGGGCCTGAAAATTAAGTGACCGTTGCTGCAATTTTTGAACTTCAATGACCGTTTCGTGATTTTTAGATAACTTCAGTGACCGTTTGTGAAATTAACCCTATGTACAATATAAAAAGTTTCTATTTCAAAATTAATAGCAAAGGTACAAAGAGAAGATATAACCACTTTTAGCATGCTTGGAACGTAAAATTCGAAAACAATGAATAACACTGGACAAATATTAAGAAAGATAAATAGAAAAAATACTATGCTCAAAAATTTCCCCAATCAAAACTTTGGAAGTTAGAGCATTCTCTTTCCATCATAGGACCACAACACAAACAGATCTACCAGACAATCCACAACGGATGACAATCTATCACTACAATGGAATGTCAAAAATTTTAAATATTGGTATAATGCGTACGTGTTAAGACTGAACACCCAAATGAACAGCACCAATTTCATATTAACCGGCAACCAAGAGATGGTTTTCGGGAGAGATGCTACAAGGAACATACTTGACGAGCTGAGATTCTAGTCCTTGTGCCTTCACCCACATCAACCTACCCATATCGATGATATCCTTGCACATGAAACCCAACACCGCCCTATCAATTGGCTGCATATCTCTCACTATTTCTCCAACTCCACGTACTTCTGAGTCTAAACCAAACTCTTTCATCTCGCTCCTAAGACAGGTTCCAAGTAATGAGAAAAAAAAAATGAGAGAAGATGATTTCCCACTGAGAAGTTGTGTATAAATAAAGCATAGTTTTCAATTTCCTTAGGATTTCTCGTACAGAAATACAAAGAACTCCCTTAGAACAAGTGTGATCCAAAATGGAAGAATAAGAATGAATGTTGTAACATACATGATCTCATGTCGTGTCATGAATTCTGTGCTCGAGAAATTTGATCCATGATCTGCATCAACTGCCCAGCTGGTAAACCATGAAATCGCATGAAAATCTTCCTTTGTGAAACCCAAATCTGATATGTATCTCTTATCTGCAGGATATGATGGTTTGCATGTCACCACTTGAGGATACTTCAAAACAAAGAAAATAGACTAAAGGATTACTTATATAGTTTTTCCACTGGCACAGATGATGGCAGCATGTAGCTATCGCTAAGCCTCTAAAGTAACAACAGTCTTGGGCTTCAGCAGCAATAACTTGACAGCATTGTTCACGAACGCAACATCTTAAGGTCATATCTGGAGACAAAATACTAGATGTTTAATGTGCCAATAGAATGGTAATTACATACAGGTATTACCTCTCAAAAAAAAACAAATAAAAGTCAGGATACACAATATTCTGTACCTGTTGCAGGCCCACAAAGATGTTTACCAATTGCTATATAGGCGACTCCATGTAGAGGCTCAACCCCATTCAAGTTCAGATCCTCAACTGCATTGATTAAAGGCCTTATTGTCATCAAGATGTGTTAGGGAAATCAATTACACAAAAAGGGCAGTATTATAAAGGGCTAATCAGATGTTCCTCTTCTTCTTCTTTTTTTAAATAGTTTATTGAAGTGAAAAATTGTGCATAAAACATATGTTGCTTTGTTCTACATTTTGTTCAAAAGTCAAGTATGGACTCTCAAGAGATTTGTCCAAATCTAAATATAAAGTTTTCCATCCAAACACTTCTCAAACAATATGGAAAACTTCTAAGACATTCAATTATTTGATTAAGCACGCTGAGTGAAAAATAAATGTAATAATAAATCATTGTGTATGCTGGCAGAAGATATATTTAACTTTGCGTCCAAGATACTATTTTTTTCATGCCCAAGTAAATGATGGCCTTTCATTGTGTTGGTATTGACCAACGAAATTTGGGTATTAAGCTAGACTACGGTTCTAAAATGTGTCATGACAAAGAACTATTTTGGTCATATTCTCAAGTGAAAGCTGGTGAACCGTTGCAGACCGATTAGAAATACAAGGGATATAAAATGCATGTAAAAAGTGAAGGAAAATACTTCTTCCACACTTACCAAAAAACATCTCCAACAAATAGAGCAGGCTTGCCTATAGATTTTTAATGCACCATTCCCATAAAATTTAGAACAATCCTTTTATTTGCTGCATAAGAGTTTGTGTGTAACGACCCGAGCCTCTATGCCAATTGATACCAAGATTCAACTTAAATCTCTTTTAAGTGGAGGTCATGTGTTCGAATCTTGGGAACGCGATAAAAATACGTTAAGGTTAAGATGGGTTTAGACTCTCTCAGAATGGACAATATGTAAGAAAACAGCTGAGCAAGAGGCCCGGGTCTTTACATTGTGAATGTTAGGTCGAAACTCATATGTATACCATACTCCAAAAAAGAATGGCAAAACTACGTGATGGCTATAATTTGGAACTAAAACCAAGTTTATGAACATAGTCAGCTGAGGTATGCAAGTTAGTCTAACAAAATTTGGACTCACTAAATTAAGTAATGAAAGAATTTCATTGGTTAATACCGACAACTTTAACTAAACCGAGTCCAGAGACAACACCAAGTCTCCATCCCCTCATTTGTCTGTTTTCTCACCTTAAATCTCTTATTATTTATCACCTGTATTATACTCTCTCATCCCCTCTTGTTAATGTTGTAATTAGCCTGTTAAAAATGATATTATTAATATAATTTGTCCAACCAATTTGCATCCTAGACTAGAAGTTCAGAGGTGAGGGATCTATGGAGCTTTATGTTCAAATATTATTTTCAGCAATTGTAAAATTTAATTTCATTAACAGATTATGAGTTATCAGCGTTCAAAAAGTTTTTCGCATTGCTTATAACATTGCAAAACAGACAACCTTAAGAGTTAATCGATCCATTTAGAAAAAAGTTGGGATAATGCACCTTATTTTCTAAAGTGTTTGGGGCTACTTATAAGCTACTTATAGAAAGAAAGAGCTTGAAAGCACTTTCAGTTAATCATCTAGTGACTATGAGTTATAAGCATTTAAAAAGTGTTTGGCATTACTTATAACATTACAAAACAGACAACTTTAGATATAATTGATCCATTTAGAAAAAGTTGGGACAAAGCACCTTATTTTCTAAAGTGCTCATAAGCACTTTAAATTTGTTAGACAAGCTTAAAGACTTTTTTAATCTTTAGAGGATACCATAACTTATTTTTAAGGTGGTTATAAGCACCTTGTTATTAGGCAATACCAAATGAATTTTAAGTCCTGTGGCCCAAAAAGAAGAGAAAACAGGGGATCTCTTACCCGCCCACATAATCCTGGAGGACTAAAGAGTATATTACTTATTACTGGACTAGATAGAAGCTATAAACTGATTTGTCATTCACATGCTGTGAGCATACGTTAAAAAGAACCTAAAGCAAAAGAAATAACAGGATATCTTTCAAGCACAGGATTTTGAAAAACCTTACTGTCAATTCTCAATCGCTCTAATGTCAAGCTCTCTTTCTGTCGCAAACTCCGATCAGCCTAGAAGTAGCATTAAACAATGCCAAACAAATTAAAAGTACCATTTATTAGAATTAAAGAACTAACAGAACTAAAGAACAACATCCACTACGACTTTCCTTTCCTAAGAGTGAAGTGCAAATTACTTGATAACCAACACATCCAAATTAGACCCATAAACCTAGGAAATATTTTGCCTCAAAAGAATGCACATTTTGAGTCAAGATGAACTGACCTTCAGCTTATATGCCTTTCGCTCCACCAATAACACCTTGTTGATCCCATAGCAATCTGCGAGCATTTGAGTCAAGTACCCCCTTCCAGCTCCAAATTCAACCACTGCGGGAACATCACTATCATTCTCACTCGCTCCATTGGAATCGCAATGTTTCATTGCTACATTAGAACTCGCACACGATTTTTTCAACACCCCAAAATCTTCTAAATTCCCAAGAATTGATGCCTGTTGTAAAACATGTCTCTCTTGATAAGGTAACTTCCTGAAATCAACCAATACTCATATCAGTAGTCATAAAATAACAATCAACAAACAGGAAAACGTGTTAAGATGTGGAATTTCTAAATACTTGTCGACTTGTCGATTTGTCCAAATGCTACAAGCCTCTGGGATCTTGAAAGAATCTTGAATGCCATTGCATATAGATGCATGTACGCTCTTGATTTTAGCTATCAATTTGGAGAACTCAGGCACACTCATGGCATAGACAGCATTTCTTTTCATCTCAGAAGTAACAGAAGAATCTTTAACACCACTAGACTTGGGAGTTTCCTCCTCATCCTCCTCTCCACCGGCATTAACGCCCTTTTGGTAGTACGGCTGACTTAACAGAGATTGAGTTTGTTTCAGTAATGGGCATCTATTTAGGTGACCTTGAATATTTTCCTCGAGCACAGAGCTATTACACAACGAAATGCTCAAACAAATAAATTAAAACAAAAGGTACACGATAAAGATTGAATGTGAAGGCAAGAAGCAAGAAGGGAGAGATTACTGAGTAGGATCAATTGGGCACGGGATCCACTGTCCATCAGACCTCTTGGTGTGATTCCCGCAGAATCTAAGCCGGTGAAATCAAGAACAACAATTCATAAATTATAATTAATTCAAGATAAAATCTATTTGTGTAAGAGAGAGAGTGCTTACGAGGAATTATTAAGAGGTGAAACTGCACAAAATCTCTTCTTCTTGGGGAGCCAAAACTTGCAGTGGCTTGCCATGTTTGCTATTCTCTCTGCCTTATGCTTTAAACCCTAGAACTGGTTTGTTTCCGCTCCATGGTTCCTTGTTCTTTGTTTTTCATCCGCTAAAGAGCCTGGCCCGTTGTGGACTAGTGTTGGGATCGGCTCCATCTCATTACGATTCATAGGTTCGAGTAATAAGAACATCACGTCGAGGGAATGCATTTTGAGGAATAATAAGGCCGTTTTTAAACTTATGAATTGGGTCGTCAGATGATATTGATCCAATATTATCATAAAAAATTTAGCATGTCTGAACGCCAATAAATTTTGACTGAGATAGTTGAAACTCGACTCGACAATCACTCACCAACTTTCGTTTTAATCATACATACATCTTTACTTCCAGCGGCGGATCCAACACTCAGTTTGGGCTCAGCCGAAACAATGACCGGTAGAAGGAAGGTGACCGGCGACTGGCAGTGGCGAGGTTTGGCTTCCTTTTTTTTTTAGTTGGGCCTTTTGTTTGGGCTTATTCACAGCTTGTGGGCCTTTGTTTTTTAATTGACCAGACCCAATGAATCAATGATCCATCTGATTAAATACCAAAACCAATTTGAAGGAAGGTTTCAAAGTTCAAACCGTCCCTCATCCAACTTCCATCGTTCCTGATGCGACGACACCTCCACCTCCTGCTGCAGCTTGCTATGCCGGGCAATGTCGACGAGTTGTCGGACCGGACGACTCAAGTCTCGGACGGTCGGAAGACTCGAGATTCTCGTATGCAACCTGTCGTAGTGCCGTAAGTCTTTCTCTTCTTTTTTTTTTTTTTTAGGTTTTGGTGTTATTTTTTATTTATGAGTTATAACTATCTTACTTATGAATCATGATTTATGTTTTATGAGTTAATTGGCAATTTGGCATTGAAATGAGAATTGTGAATCTGTGATTTGGCATTTGGGGTAAATAATTTATGTTGCACTATCGTTGAATTATGAATTGTAATTTATCATTTATGAGTTTTGATTTGTGATTTGGGAATTTTTGTTTAGGGAATTAGGATAAGTGAAAAAAATCAATTGAGAGGATGTTGGGCTCAATGCAACCATACGTACTCTGTTGTTTTTAATCAATTGTAATTGAAAAATAAATTGGTGCATTTTTCAGATTATGGAACGATGTTTTCAACCGAACGAAAGTTCATACATGTTTCTTCAAGTTCTAGTGGTGCATCTAGTCCCGCTACTGCTTCTAGTCGAGTACACGATGTGTTAGATAACAAGAAAAATTATCGAGCTCAATTAAATGTGGATGATCTTGTATCTGATCCGGGAAAACGCTTCCCTATTGAGTCATATGATCCTAGCATCGGAGATGATGTTAGGATGACATATTTAGAGAAAGGTTCTTATCAACCACATGGACATGACTTTCCAAGAAGATCGATGGGAAGTGATAATATGTGTTTTCAGAAAGAATAGTTCGCTGAATTTGATTGGTTGGAGTACAGTGTAGAAAATGATGTAGCGTATTGTTTGTATTGCTACTTGTTCAAGCATGATAGAGGGGGTCAAGGGGTAGACATATATTCACTAAGATCGACTTTAGGGATTGGAAGCATAAAAAGACATTGAAAGATCATGTCGGCCTCTTTGATAGTGTTCATAATCAAGCTTTCGCAAAGTGTACCAACTTGATGAATCAAAACCAAAATATCTCATACGTTATTTCACAAAGATTCTGATCTTAGTATGTCCGCTCTGATACCAATTGTTGTAATATGACAATAATTATGCTAAGAATAAAAATCACATATTTGAAATTCATACATGCGGAAGACATTGTTATATATGAATATTACCAGCTAGATCTTCATTTCTCTNACCAACTTGATGAATCAAAAGCAAAGTCTTACGTTATTTCTAGCCAAAGTAGTAGTCAACAAAGAAGTTATAGGACGAGGTTGACTGCGGTACTAGATTGTACTAGATTCAACTTGATGCGAGGATTGGCATTTCGTAGTCATGATGAATCGAAAGAGTCTCTTAATAGAGGAAATCTAATTGAGCTACTAGACTGGTATGCAGCTCGTTGTGAGGAAGTTAAACAAGTAGTATTTTGGAAATGACCAAATGACTTCGTTAAACATCGAAAAGGAATTGGTTAATTGTTGTTCCATAGAGACAACAAGGGCTATTATCAATGAGATGAGTGATTCTTTGTTTTCAATTTTGATTGATGATGCTCGTGATAATTCTATAAAAGAACAAATGATAGTTATTTTGAGGTTTGTCGACAAA
>CAIGRT010156517.1:0-12362 GCA_903798405.1 Fraxinus platypoda
TGTATTCAATGTACTTGAGAACAACTTTTGTACTATATTGTACTTGAATGAAATTAAGAAATGATGTAAAATTTTCATAAAATTCTGAATCCGTCTAATGGTCCAACTGAACTTGATAATTAGGTAGTGCGTTGTATGGTTGGACTCGGTTAACATAAGCTAGCCTTCTTTCCCATTCTCAATTTTAGTTTCATTTCTTCAATGAACCAACGCTACCTAATTTAACCCATTTATTTTCGTTGTTGAAATTTATACTAGAACGTAAGGGTAATCTACAAAATAAGAAAAAAAATTAATTTAACGTCGAATTTCAAAGACCTAAGAAGAGCACTTTGGTAATAAATCAAAATCCTAAGATTTGGGGCGTTACAATATTTGTTACATGTTAAATCTGGAGATGACATGTTAGAACACAATTTTATTTCAATAAAGTTATTTGTACAAAGTTGAGTTACAAAAGTTGGGTACAATGTGTGTTGGCAAAATCCAGATCGTTGATTTCAAATGATTTAAAAATCTGTTTTTAAAATGATTGGTATAGATGTTATTTTGTCAACCAACTTTGTAATCCAATTTTGTACATATAGCATAACTCATTTTATTTTTTATGAATTTGTTGATAAATTGAGAGATTTCTGCACATTCATGCGATTGTAAGTTCATATGCATTACGTTTAAGAAATTATATATTAATCGATAGAGGAAATTTTGATATTTAGGAATATGTTCTCAAAAAATGAACATTAATACTTTATGTTGAATTTCTTGACCGACAAGACAATAATTGAACCAAAATATGAAATTGAACATAAGTGGGCTTAATTAGTGAATCGAGACTCCTAACTATTTTCTTAATATATTTTTCTCATTCGTTCCATTATGATTAACTTGCTTAATTTAGTTACTAATTAGGAAAAATTAAAATTAAACCTTGGGTTCTCGTAAGGGTTTTAATAAAAAATATATAATTAATATCCAGTTCTCGTGTGACGATACTCTATTAATCTGTTATTACAATACGATTCTATCTACTTGATAATAATTTTGCAAACAACTTTGTCTAATGGAGCATCAAAGACACATTATGCAAAATTATATCAACCTTAATAATGCAAGAAGAAGAAAAAAACACACAGTGTTATTCTTGAGATATCAACACGATGATTAGTAATATAACTTGGTTATTTCCGACCTAGTTGTGTATAATACTAAATTATTGGTATCATTGAAGGTTGACAATATCTTAGGTTCATGTGGACAGTTCATTCATTAATTAGAACAAAATAGACAAATAGGCTTTGCGAAGAGTCCATTCATTCAATCAATCTGAACAAAGCTAGGCAAATAGACAATATTCTAATATGCACGTTGGTTTTGACTTTGGATCGTGAAAAAGAAAAACATTATTCTTTCAGCCGACAAGGAAGATAGTAAAAGAAATTGGACAAATAAGAATCTTGAAATAATTGAAACACCTTCCAAAGTTTATATGCAGGACATTGTCGGTTTTCGACAAAGTCTTGTACATGCAGAATAGACATTGGGGCTTCAATAAAGCTATTTGTACAAAGTTGAATTACAAAAGTTGGGTTACAAAGTGTGTTGACAAAATTCAGTCCGTTGATTTCAAATGATTTAAAAATCTGTTTTTAAAAGGATTGGTGTAAATGTTATTTTGTCAACCAATTTTGTAACTCGACTTCGTACATGTAGCATAACTCATCTTTAGATATTCAATCCTAGGAATCTTAGGTTCATGTGGACAGTTCAATATTCATTAATTAGAAGAAAATAGACAAATAGGCTTTGCAAAGAGTCCATTCATTCAATCCATCTGAACAAAGCTAGGCAAATAGACAATATTCTAATATGCACGTTGGTTTTGACTTTAGATCGTGATAAAGAAAAACATTATTCTTTCAGCCGACAAGGAAGATAGTAAAAGAAATTGGACAAATAAGAATCTTGAAATAATTGAAACACCTTCCAAAGTTTATATGCAGGACACTGTCGGTTTTTGACAAAGTCTTGTACATGCGGAATAGACATTGGGGCTTATATCTTTTCTCGATATTGTTGACTTCTTTCATTTTTTTTTATGATATGAAGTGAATGATAATAGTTGTTCTAATAAATAAGAATCATGCTACATGTACATAATCATTCACACAATCTTTTACACTCCCTCACATGGAGGGGGGGTCCCACAAACAATAAAATATTCACACACACTATTCATGTCTCAGAGGTGTACGTACACCTGGTGTACAAGCAGCTTTATTCTCTATATAATAATTACATTTCATAAATAACAAACTCTAAAAATCTAACCTGGTGTACAAGCAGCATTATTTAATAAATAATACATGAATACCCTTTAAAAGCATGCTATTTTTGGTTTAGCAGACTTTAGGCTGTGTTTGAGCCACATTATTTTTTTCATTCTCATTCTTCTACTCATTTTCAACCATACATTTTTCAATAAAATAATATTTTCCATCACATCAATAACTTTTCTTTATTTTTCAACCATATATTCCTTATCACATAAACAGTAAAAATGTATTCCTTTTCCAAAAATGTGCACCAAACATGGGCTAACTACTTATTTTTCAAATAAGCACATAAAATGATACTTTTAAGCGGACAAAAATGTTCTAAATTCAAAACATTCATTTCATGCTAATCACAGAGTTTCTTGATATCATTAATTACTAACAACTTACCTAGCTTATGCATCACAAATTTTTTAAATTGATTAATGAACGTCTTTCTTTATTCCTCTTNTAAAATGATACTTTTAAGCGGACAAAAATGTTCTAAATTCAAAACATTCATTTCATGCTAATCACAGAGTTTCTTGATATCATTAATTACTAACAACTTACCTAGCTTATGCATCACAAATTTTTTAAATTGATTAATGAACGTCTTTCTTTATTCCTCTTTTTTAGGTAGCACGTAATAATAGCTGGGTTTGTCGCCATCTGAAAAGCATGCTTATCTCGTTTTTGTGAGTGTACGGTTTAAATACACGCCTAGAAAGATACCCTACCCAGTTAAGCATGCTTAATTATCTTGATTTTGTGAGTGTACATATCGAAAATACACCTAAAAAAGGTACTTCATTTAATGAATTATCGTTCGAATGCACACATGAAAAGATAATCCATTCAATGAGTGTACCGTTCAAATACCAACTTAAAAAGATACGTTTATATGGATCAGATATAGGCTCTAAATACCTTGCTAATGCATCAGACTAGAAACTTTTGAATTCAAGTTTCACTAAAATTGGTGATTATGTTAATTTTGCTACTTAAATGTTAATTAATAATAATGACCTACATACATGCAGCTAAAAGAACTATACTACTCATCACTTAAAAAGGATAACAAAATAACACAAGTTTATGCCTCCATAAAATTTGTAAAGATCTAGGAAAAAACGGCAGGATTTTCAACAAGAAAAGTAACCTTTTTTGTCCCATTTCAGAAATTCCATGGTCCAATCATCACCCGGACAAATAATAATCCATCAACAGTTTAAAGTCCAATAAATCTATGCAAGAACCGAGACAGAAAAAAATGGAAATGACGAACGATTCATAGGGAGGCATTTTCTGATGCATCAGAAACGCAGGAGTGGACCACGACATCTGGGGCAATCCTTACGCAGCTTGGGCACCATGTAGTACATAAGACAGCTCTTGCATCCTACAGCGACAAGTACGTTGAAGTACTCTTCCATGAAGCGATCTCCATTATGGCTCCATCGCTCAGTTGAAGATGAAGCACAAGATTCTGATGAAGAGCCATCACTGTCGTATGACCCGCTATCATCTTCTGAGTATAAATTTCCACAGTATGCTGCTGTGGTCCTCGGATCTTCAGTCACTTTTATCCCAGTGTTCCAATTTTTGTAATACATTTCACCAGTCTGCAAGCGAAATCCAGCACACAGATTATATGTGACAAAATAAACTTGTGTATAAATTATAATCATGGGGTTCAAAGAAAATGGCCCAAAATAATACAATTGTTCGGAAAGGTCCATGCAGGTATATTGGGTAAAAAGAGCTTTAAATTTTCATTTGATTTTTCTGGAGAAAAAGAATTTGTTTGAAGATCTGAGGGCCCTTGTAAGGAATCTGTCAGTTCAAACTGCAAACTTTATTTTGCCTGGAAGAGAAAAAAGTACGATGGAGATAAAAACGAAGTGATAATAAATAATCCACCATCAATAGAAGTAGAACTTTCGGAAAATGAAATAAAACTAAATGCAAGATCTGCCATTATGGTTTTGAGCAATAAATGAAGAGCTATAGTAGAAAAAAGACTGCTAAAGATCTTAGAAGAAATTGTCTCGTGGGCGATTCAGGGGGAAGGTTTACCTGCAAATCAAGGAATTGCTCCCAGTATTCAGGGAGCGGGATTTCGGAGTTCAGTTCTATGGTCTTGGAGAAATGATGTGTTTTTGGTGAATCTGAGCCACGGTAACCTGATTCAGCGCCGCCACTTCCGCCTACGGACACGCTGCTGTTACTGTCGCTGCTGCTGCTGATTTTCAGGTGGTTTAAGGAATCATTTTCAAGAGAGCTTTCGATGGATGATGTGATTGTCGCCATGTTTGGAAGTGTTTGATTGTGAGCCATCAACTCAAATTAAGATGACTTCAAATGAAAAGAAATGGGAGGAAATCTTGATGGTGGGCGGGCGTATATATGTGTGTGAAAGTGGGGGGTGAATGAATAAGCCTAAAAGGGTTGGTCCATATTTATAAATGAAAAATAAAATTGAAGTCAAATAGAGGAGTTTTTTTTTTCTTTAATCAAGAAAATGGAGTAGTTTTTTGGCTTTTAGGAGGAAAAGATAGGAGTTTAGACGAAGCAGGTGTGTAAGAAATTTTCAAAAAATTAATTTGGGAAGAATTAGAAGTGTCTCCAGTATCGTGCCTAATTAACTAGCCAACCATTTCTATAATTTTCAATAAAAATCAAATTGGTCTTATTCTTGAAAAAACCAATGCTCACAAATACTCATAGTATCCCTACTTCTCACAACTTGATATATTTTCATAAATGCTCATTATAGACAATTTACATTAAATTTTTTATAAGTAACTTTTTCAAAATGAATAACTTATTTAATTAAATTCTAATCAATATAACATTATTCGTTTAAATAATACTTATTTACTTATAAATAAACTTTTGACGCTTAGCTAAACATGTTAGTACCCAAACATAATAAATATCGATTTGTATTATTTTGTCCTTTTTGAGCGTTAGGTAATATTGAGTTGGAATATTTAATGAGATTCTTTCTTGACACTTAATTTGTCGTTTTCTACCTAATTTTGCATTAGTGAAGGGCCGTGGTGAACAGTTTTATTTAAATTACTACTCGACTCCAGAGAAGAAATACAAGTGCATTCGTATTTATTCATCTATTTGAATAACAAACTCATACTAATCTTGTGTACGTACGTATATTGATAAGGGGAAATAAATCTATGTGCATTGTAATGATAAGAGTGTGAATAGTAGACTCTCAAAACTGCACTTGATATACATTTGGCTAGTTTGCATTATCTCAAGGCTTAAGTGAATTCTACCTCAACCCATTGGAAGAGATATAATTATACGAATGCATAAATTATAAACTTATCATAATTATGTGAAAATATTTTAATATACGCATGTCTAGTTTGCATTAAGAAATAGCTTAATTCAAATATTTAGGTCGAATTGACTCAAAATAAATATACGTGTGTTTATAATTAATTGAGAGCATGAATCAGAAATTCATAGTGCATTTTACATTTTGCATTTTGCATTTGAGAGAATGTGAAATTCCGGGGAAATAAATCTATGTGCATAAATCAGAAAACCCATCCTACTATTCAATCTCATAAGAGCATCTCCAATGCAACCTGTTGATTATTTTAAAAAAATGTTATTTAAGCGAAACCAAAGGTCTTTGAAATATCCTCTCTAATGCGAACTAATAAAGACTCCATCAAGATGACGTCGTGATGGATAATATTATAGATATAAGAAGATTTTCAATCTATATGATATTGATGTCTAATGCGTGGACAATCAAGTTTTAAGTATGTTGGAAGGTTCTTTTGGTCTAATATATTTTTTTTCTTGCTTATTCTATTTTATTTCTTTGACTAAAATAAAAGCATTTTAGCCTTTATATCAAATTTTGACTCTTTTAATATCAATTGAATGAAAACCATCCAAAATGATCAATTGGGCCTTCAAGTGGAAAGTTTAGAATTTGTGCTAAGATTTAAGGGAAAAATACACAAATACAATGCTTTAAGTATACATTTTGCTTCTAACAAAATTACAAAAATATTTCAAAAACCAGGTGATATATAATATTAATATATATTTTTAAGAATTACAAAAGAAATTTAGAAAAATTAGTTTAGGTTAGATATTTCCTTCAACAATATCATATTCTAATATATATCATTTAAATATTGTTTCTCTCACCTCCTACTTTGTGTCTCTTACACTTTACACTTTTTTATTCTCTATCTCTACATACCATTTAATAATTATTTATCTCTGATCGTTTGATTTCTTGCAAATGTACGGTATCGCGAATAATTAATAAAGCGGTGAATAAAAAATCGTTCCAACAAAGACTACATACTTAATCTAACATCAATTAATGTTGACTTTAATCGAATATCAAATTTTTGTTGAAGAATTTATGTTAAATTAACTAATTAAACTAAGTATTCTATGGAGAAATTTATAAAGTTTTTGTAAATTTCAATGTGATATTACTAAGACCTTGAATCTCCCTTATTAATATGTTTCAATGCAAATCAATAATATGATAATATGTTCACATTCTTGTTGATCAACGTTCCTAAATTAATTAAAAGCATCTCTCGATGTAAATTAAATATATCATCTCATGTGACCTTTTATATCTTTAGGAAAGATGCGAACATGAAAATATGTATTTATAGAAAATCATGCAAAGCACATCGATATATCTCTATTCCTTATTGAACTTTACAATAATTGTTATAAAGTGCCATCTATCCTATTGTTTATCTCGAAATCAATAAAATTTATAATCAATCTAATAAGTGATCATATAATTGGAAAGTCATTAAATTCTATAACAATCATACAACAATAAATATATATTGGGTGTCAAATTATTGAATTTATAGAAACTTTATAATAAGGGTTCATCAATATCTTATTAATTGAAAAATTAGCATAACATTACAAAATTACAAGAAAATATGTTTAATTAGAAGAACATAACCCGGATTATTAATAAATTTAGAAGATGAAGGTGAATTTTGAAATCTTGAATCTTTTCAATGGTTTCTCGATGAATCTCCAATTGCACATTCTCTTCTTTACCCAAAAATCAGGGTTGATTCTTCAATTTGATGAAATCTTGAAATTGCATTTAATTTTCTCATAAAATCAATGAATTTGCCTCTCTTTAATTGATGTAATTGATGAATAATAATATATGAGAGGTTTTCTTAATGTATTATGCCGTTAGGTATTTATAAGAATCAAAAATTGGTTGAAAATCATGTCCAATTTGGTTTTCAAAGGAGTTTCAATCGAATAAGGAATGTTGTCTTCACGCTAGCATTTTTTTTTTCTCATCACAGTAGTTAGTATTTTTGTCATAACTTTCACATATGATATTTGATTGAGATGATTAAAAGTGCGTTGGAAAGATAACTCAAAGTACTACAATTTTTCTGAATAGAATTTTTCTAATTCGAACATGTACTATGTCAAAAATGGGTTTCAATCGTCGGCGAAAAATCTGGAATATAACTTGTGCGATTGAAAATTGATTTATGAAAATACTTTGATTATATTTCATTCCTTTTGACTCCTAATTGCATCCAATTGACTCCTAAAAATCTTTAATTATCGTTTTGTGGTCCTAATCAACTATTGAATATTTTCAATTTGGTACTCGAACTTTGGACTTCACCCCCTTTTCGCTCCTTTCTTCTAATTTCACATCCAATCATAAAGTTTCTCCTAATAAATAAAATATAAACAAGATGAAAAAAAAAAGAAAAAAACGAAGTGTCAATATTGTAAAGTTCAAATAAGTGTATAAAATATACTTATCAAACACTTCAAAACTTAAACATTTGTTTGTCCTCAAACGAAACTATAACCTAATTTAACAAACAAACATTCAACAAAATTTTAGTTAGATAACGTACCGTTTTATCTCAAGATTGGAATCATTATTTTAAATTCATAAACAGTTTCAATGTCACAATACTAAAATTAGTATCCATTTCTCCAACGCAAAACTGATGTATGTGTGTGTGAAAGATTAAGTAAAATTTTATAACATCACAAGTGTTTCACTTTTCAACCCTCAATGGTCAAATTTGTTCTTTCATTACTCGTGAAATTCACACACCTCCAAACTTTTTTTTTTTTTTACTCTTCTCCTAAGGTGTGATATATGGTTGATTTTTTTATACTAGATGTCCACCCTATCTAGTTTAAATTGATTTCACTAATTGCAAATCAATATATTATCAAATAAAGATTCTCCAATTTTTTTATTACTTCAACCTCCAAGACACAACTGGCTAATAATTTCTTGTCAAATATCTAATTATCTCAAATAAGTGTTTGTGACTTAACCAAAGCATGTAGTATATTAATATATTTTTTTTATTCTTGTTATCTTATGTGTAAACTTCTCTTCATCAAGTTTTCTAAATGACCATTATAGCGAGCTTTTAGTCGATGACTCCTAAGCCAAATAACTATAAGACACCAGGTTTTAGATATCTTTGCAGACTTAATTATTTGAGTAGTAAAGATTATGAAGAGATGTTTCACAATGAGATAACTCTTTTTTTCTCTTTTTTTTTTTTGCCATGATTAGTGTGATGCCCTAATCAAACACTCATTCTAAAAAATCGCCCCATAACTTAAGATTTTCACCTAATTTTCATCTTGTAAGCCTTAGACAATCTGTTCACGAAAATATATTTCAATTAAAAATCACCGCAAGTGTACGGTTCGTTAACAAGTAATAAAGTGAATTTGAGTTCAAATATCGTCTAACAAAAAATGATTTAGTTCAGTTTTAATTATCGCGACCTTAATCGAAACAATAATAATGTGATGTGTTTGTTTGTGACAAAATTATAACTAAAATAATATATTTATACAATTCTGAGTAAATTAACTAAGTTAAATGAAAATTATTTTGAATGCAGTTGATGTGTTCTAATGGATAACAAGCGCACTGGGATCTTGAATTTCTATGTAATAATTATTTTAAACCCTATTTCTATACATTGACAACACGATTGAAATTTGACAAATCAATGTTCCTATTTTATTTTTACAATATCTCTCGAGTAATGTTAAACATACTATCATATATGATCCGACTATATTTTATAACGGATGCAAATATACAAGAGTGTATGAATTTTTATGAACACTTAAAAATTTACATAGAGCATAGCGCTATATTTCTATCATCTATCGGACTCTATGACGATTTACACTATATCGAGCCTATTTTTCTTCTTTCGAATGCATAAAATAAGTCATCAAATCCATACAATTGCCGTGCACAAATTGTAAAAAACGATAATCATGTAAATCGTTCAAAATCCAAAAATGTATTTTCAATGTCAAATATGTAAAACTAAAGATTAAAAAAATCATATTACAAGATTTATCATTCTCCTATCACAAAGAAATCTAGTCTAACATGATATTGAGAAGAAAATAAGAATTATATAAAGTAAACATCACTCAAATTATGAATTTTGATTGGATCTTGATGTCGTGGAATCTCTCTTGATATTTCTTGTCGTCTTCTATGCTTTCTATTGCGTTGTAATGCGTGGTCCTGTACTTTTGGATGGCCATAGGTCTTAAAAGACATTTCCAATATTGTTTCCATAAGAGCTGGAGTCATATAAGAAAATCAGAATTTTTCCTTTGAAAATATACTATGCTACAGTATAGTACATTTGCATGCTATAGTATAGTACAACCAATTTTAGCTCTGGAATTCCCTGAACCCCACCATGCGACCGCATGGTTAAACATGATATGTGACCGCATAGCATGAAAATATTCTCATTCATTGTGTTTTAGTCATCGAACTTCGTTTTCCCATTTCTTCTCTTTTCTCGTTTCTTCTTCTTCCAATACTTCATTCCTTCGCTCAATTGGTCTTCGACTCTTTCACATCTTCATTTCTTCTCCCGAATCATCTTTCTGTTATTTGCACTTTGGTCTCTTCCATTTTTGTCTTTTTTGCTTGTTTCTTCTAAATCCCACCATATTCATCAATGTTATTCTACAAAATATAATTTATACAGAATTAAGCCATATTTCAGTATATTTACCAACAATTATCCATGTTTTGTGGCCTAAATTTGCATGTAAAACACTCATCACAATCTACACAAGAATTTATATACATGGAATCCCCATTCATATTAATATCTTCCTACAACAGTTCAATCACCCTAAATTATTCTAAATTTGGTGTGAAGATGTATAATGTATTAATTTTCGAATTTAGCATCTAAATTCTACTATTTCAACGTATCAAACATATGGATCAATTCATTACTTGATAATGTTAAACTTAATTCATGTGCGTAAATAATATCAAGTTTTACATGGATAAGAATCAATTAATCTAAGTATGTAACATATCCACACTTCATAAATCAACACAAAATTCCAAATATATTCATCATTGCCGACAACACTATCTAACCCCGCACAAGTATACAATAAACAAGAAAAATCTTTGTGAATTTTTTTTTTCAATTTTTTGTATTTTCTTATATATAATAAATCAATAAACACAATCACGGGCAACTTACAAAAATACCCTTAAATTTTGAGGTCTTTTGAAAAATCATATGAAATGTATTTTTGAAGTAAAAAATACTATGTAAAATTATAAAAAAAGTGACACAATGTCACTTTTTAAAGTTAAGTGACACTTTTTCACAAACCCTAAACCCTAAAAAAAAGTGACACAGTCTTACTTTTTAAAGTTAAGTGTCACTTTTTTACATACAATATCACTTTTATTAAAAAGTTATATTTTTCACTAAAAGAAGTAGAAATTTTAAGAATGTGACAAAGTAAAAATAAAAAATAAAAATAAATGTGACAAACACTAAAAAAAAGTGATAGAAATTCAAAAATAATGACAAACATTAGAAAAAAATGACAAAAGTCTAAATAATGTGACAAACACTAAAAAAAAGTGACAACAATTAAAAAAAGGTGACAAAACACCAATTAAAATATTGAAATCAGTTCAATAAAGTACTAAGCTTTTTATTTAAGTTAATTAAACCAACACTGTTGAGAGATTCTTAAATCTTGATTCTACAAAAAGAGTCACCAAAAAAAGTAACAAAAAAGTGACAAAAAAAGGGGAATTTTTTTTTTTTAAAAAAAAGTTACAAGTACTAAAAAAAGTGACAAAAACCAATCAAAATTTAAAAAAAGCAACAATACTTAAAAAAGTGAGAAACACCGATCAAAATTTAAAAATAAATTCAGAGATGGTTGTTTTTCTTCTACATGTTATCTATTTATGATTATGTTTCATTTCTATTATTTAAACATGGAACATTACTTCATTTTAGGAACGCAACACTCTATGATTGAGTGCCAGTTAAGAAGTGACAAATTCAAAATGTCACAGAACTTAAAAAAAGTGGCAAATTACATTGGCATCAATAATTCATAATCACCCTATAATATAATCAATATAATCATGCAATTAGTATTAACCAGCATCTCAAAGTAATACTCTTACAATACTATAAAAAAACTCTTAAAAAATAACGTACAAGACACATTCACCATAACTAGTTCTTGAGAAAAAATATAAACGATTCCAAAACATATGGTTTTGTTACGGTCGCAATCTTCTAACCATTAAAGCTCATCTTTCACCGGTTGTCTCTGGCATTCATCCCAAAAAATAGGGAACTTCAATTTGGCTGCAGTATATGACATAAGCCAATCTTCATATATGAACCTGAAAGCAATGAGCAAGTACATTCAATGCCAAATACCCCAAAAAGTGACATAAACTTTAAAAATGTAACATGAAATTTATATGTTGTGCTTGTTCATCACATGCATCTTCCATCTTTACCTCATCAATCATCTGTGAGCTGAAAATCCAATAGTACCTATGCTACTATGAACTCTCTCTTCCTCTCTACCCACATAACTTCATCTGCGGGTTCTTCAATTTCAGTCTCAAATTCATCTTGCAGCAATTTAACGTACAACATCTCCATTAACATA
>CAIGRT010156546.1:0-16753 GCA_903798405.1 Fraxinus platypoda
CCGCTGGTTTCGAAATTGCGGTTTCGGTTTCGTTTTCCGGTTTGACGGTTTTTGCTTACCGCCCTAGATAGAGAACGTTCATTTTTTTACTTAATTAAAGGTTTAGGGCACATGTTACTCCTATAATGGTATTTCGGTTTGAGGTAATAATTAGCACTTGACAATTTGGAGGTTTAAAGAATATTTGCTCTTGCATGAGTACACAAAAAAAAAAAAAAAAAAAAGAAGAGGAAAACAATCTTTCGAGGGAATTATGTGTGTGTGTGATAAAATTTCGTAATTTTTTAATTGGTCAAACTTCAATTTTAATAATAGATATTATGGGAAATCTGTAAAAAAATTTAACAAATTTGCTGGCCCCCAAAAGTTGAAGGAGATCAGATTAATAGAAAAGTGAATAGAGATTCAAGTGCTTTTTTGTATAGAATGAGAAGTAAACCATTCTTTAGATCTGAATCAATAGTAAAAATACACTAAAATTTCAGTTTTAAAAGATAAAATATAGTTATTTAGAGTGTGTTTGGTAGGAATTTTTGGGGAAAGAATCGATTTTTGAATAGTGATATGATGGGAAATGTGTGGTTGAAAAAGAAGAAAAAAGTATTGATGTGATGAAAAAAATTATTTTATTGAAGAATGTGTGGTTGAAAATGAGAATTGATTTACTGTAGAAAATGAGAATTTTTACCAAACAGGCTCTTAAATACCTTCTTCCAAGAAATTATGGTACGAAAGCATGGAACCCATGTCAACTCTAATTCCAACACATCTAAATCCTTTTTTTCTTTAAAGAAAATAATGTTGGTTAAAATTCTTAAATATATGTATGTACAATGACTTTAAGGCATTCCGTCATTGGAGCTAACACACGTTATACTAATTCACCTGAAGAAAGTTAGCTTATTTCATTAATTCATCTCAAGCACTAGAGAATATTGGATTAATTGCTCGTTTAAATAAGAACAACTAGAGAACGTTGGATTATTAGTTATTACAAATTCAATTCTTTGCTAAATGATTCTATAAAATAAATTAATTATTCTCGCGATTGTAATTCTTGCAAGTCATCAAAAATAAGATGATGATTCGTATTTATTGTTTCAATCATGTTACATCATTGTTTACATTGTGTTGCATCACAACATACCATATGACAGTTTAAAAGAAATATATATTTTCCCGTTTACAATTTTTTGAAAACAAAGGTAATGTAAAGTCGATATAAGAGAATGAATGTACATTTAACATCATTGTTAATTGTTTTCATACACATCTACGTTGCCCTGAGATAGATAGCTATCATGTATGTTAAGAATGTTGATAAAAATTCAAATTTGAAGTAAGAGATGGATATGGTTCCATTTGATTTTAGTTTCAAGAGAACAGAACCGAATCGAACCATGAACCAATGACTTTTTTGATAATTGAACCAAATGATTTTTTTTTATGATATAGAACCGAACCGTTCGATTCTAGTTTGGTTTGGTTTGGTTCGGTTCTAGTTTCATTTCTAAAATTTTTTAGTAATATATACCTAAATAAAAAAATAAATATCAAATATTTAGCAAGTTCAACTTATCAATCATCAAAATCATAAAAGTCCAAACTAACAAAAAAAATATTGTCATAATTTGAATACACAAATCAGTTTTTATTCTCATACAAAAAATAGTTTAATAAGTAATAACAATGATTCGTTAAATTAATTGCAGCAGTTTTGACGACACCCCCACTATAAAGGACGAATTATGCAAAAAATTTACATCCATTTTTATAGGCAACCGTTAATCGTTTAATACTTTATGCATATTTATTGGATTTTCCTCTGTGAAGAATACAAATAATTTATCAAATAATTAAGGTAAAAAAATAAGTTAAAAAGTTTTTTTAAGTGACTGACCAATTTTATTTCTCGATCTTGAAAGAGTCTCTTCCACTAACGTGATGAAATGCGATGCTAAAGTGCTACGGCGTTGTGTAAATTGAAAAGGAGTGAAGGAGAAATGATTAAAATGAATTCAAAATTAGGGTGTACACAATTAATGAGCTATCTCCAATAACACAACCGATTAATGGGTTATATTCAATTAATGGACTGTCTCCAATTAATACAAAATTAGGATTTCCACTAATTAATATATATACAAAAAATAAAATTAAACATTAAGTTTGGTTCTGATTGATTTTAGTACAACAGAACATAACCAAATGGTTCTAAGTTCAAAGAATCAAAACTATTAATATTTTTTTGTAGAATTGAATCAAACTGCTTGGTTTGATTTGGCTCTAGTTCTGGTTGATTTGGACATTTTGTCCACCTCCATGGGAGAAAGCTTGGATGTATAACAAGATTAAATAAGAGGTCGTCCCTTAGCCTCCCACACCCATATTCCCAACAACTCCTCCCACCTGTCTACTTACCACATTTCTATTTGACTGTATAGTACAGTTCTCTATCTGGCCTTTTGTAGGCTCATGGATCACCCTTGAATATGAGATGGAATGCCCCACTTCATTCCTAGAAGGTCCACGGGGTAAACAAATATTCGAAATAGAGATTGGAGGAAAAACAGCTTGTAAGGCCCCATTGCTGGAAAGGCTCAGTTTCAAAATATGTGGAACTTCCGCCTCATTCGGCTCCTCTAGGGGCAATCAACAGAGCAAGCTAATATGAATCTGAGAAGTTCTGGGGAAAGAACTGAAGAGAATGATTTATGCTTTATAATTATTTATCTAAAAAAGAATCCACAAATCTTTCTTTCTACAAAACAAAACAAAACATATACACGCCCTTATTCAATAATGCCTCTTGATTTTATATATTTCAAAATGGACAAACAAAACAAATAATGGTTTGTTATAACATAGGAATTACATCACATCCTAATTCATGAGCATAAGACACCGCAATTAATGAATTGAAAGCTAATAATACAAATTATCTCCAGCAAACAAATTATTGGTATCAACTCAACAAAGAATTGCCAGTTTATCAACTTCTCACATTTACATGAAATTTCTTTGTGATACCAACACAAAACTGAAAATAACTCAAAAACTATTTTCAATTGGCTTCACCATTTTACACCCATATACATTTCACAAAGAATAACTATTTACTTCAAAATAACAACGAGAACTCTCATTCAACAAGAAAATCTGTGAAAAATCTTCACCTCGGCTTGAATTTTCCGAACTTCTCTTTCTCATTTTCTAACTCTCGGAATACATAATCAAGCTCTGGAAATAGTGACAACAGCAGCAGCTCAAGAAGATTAAAGGCTAGTTGCTTCATACAAACGGTTGACTGTAGAAGCAGCAAAAGTTCACCCATTAGCTATGGTACCAAACAGAAGCTGCTACAAATCGAGTAAAACACACTCCACTTATTGTGGATTACATGTTGAATATAAATGAAAGATGAAAAACACATCTCTCTCTCTCTCTCTCTCTCTCTCTCTCTCTCTCTCTCTCTTTTTAAAACTGAACTGAATATGATCCAAGCATGTGAAAATTGACAATTAACCCAAATATTAATCACATATCTCCCCGCCCCGTGAACAACAAGAAACATTACCAGAATCTATTTGCATAACTGCATCCAATACATTCACTGACAGATTCGATGAAATCAAATTTTTGCCTACTATGCCATGTTCTTTTTTGGAATCTCTCCCTCTTCTCTAACTTGTTCTGTCGGGATAATAATTCTCAACTTCTGGTTATATTCTATTTTTTATTTTACTGCATTATAGTGTAACAACTATCTATCTTAAAATACTCGCCTTTGTTATATTCATCTTAAGGTCATTTGGTCCTTGGTGACCCTTCACTTTAAGTAAAGCAAAATTAATCTCAAAGGTATCTTCTGATGCTCTTTAGTGATCTGATATTTTGTAACTGCAACAATCTCCATTATGTCCAACACATACATGCATAATCCTCTCAACATCACCACCTCCTTTTTTGTTTCCCATGAAACCTCTAAAACACATTCAATCATTCAGCTATGAATCCTTTCGACCTTGTTTAATTGTACGAGGGAAGGCAGAAAATTTTGAAGGTACGCCCGAGTGTAAAAGCTGATTCAGAGGTGATTTGAATGAAGACCAAGTACAAGTCTCTGCTTCAAAAACAAAAGAGAAAACGATATGCTAGAAAAACATAAACAAAAGACCCGCTGTAATGAAAGCAGGAAAAAGACGTTCCACCAGCGATCAAAATCATTCGAGTACAAGACAAAGAGAAGGTCTACTCAGTTTTATCTGATTTTTTTTTTTTTTTTTTAATTTCAAAATTCCGATACTGTGCTTAATTGTAAGGGGTCATCATTGACTATTGTATCATATGAAATTTGGTACAAAAATTCTTGAATTAGCATGTCAGCAAATTCCGCCCTTGCAGTTCATCCAACAATAAATCTAATATGATTTATAGAGCCATGACACAATCAATATGTATAGGTGGGTGAATTTTAGCTCTTGGGAAAATTGAAAATAAATAGAATCACCTGAATGAAATAGTAGAGGTCCTTGGCACACTCTTCATATTCCTTGTGTCCAACAAGACCTACAATAGGAGATGGTGCCTTATCTGCAAAAGATTCTCTAACAGTGATTAACATCCTAGAGATATTTTTCCTCCCCACTTTTAAAGTACAGAAATAAGATAATACACTGGATAGGCAAACAATTAAAAATTACCAAGCATTAGTTCATATACAAATTTTGCTCGCAGTTCTGCTTCCTTCTGCTGCATCTTCTGCAGTTCATCTATTTCTGGTGAAGAAAAAGGAGTAGGTTGGTCCAGGGGAGATCCATGGGCTGGGCTCGCAGATGGTGCAGGTCGCTGACGCTTTGGGTGCTTTGTTATGAATATTCCATCAGGCCAAAGTATCTAGGTGTACCATCCAGCAATTGGATTATCGATATCAGAAATCACTAAAATATTTTCTTGAAAACATATGAATTGTGTTAAAAAGTCAAGTATTGACAATTAACTCCTCGTTCCAAAGCTCTAGAATTTAGTAAATTTAATTGACATTAAAAACTCTTAAAATAAAACTTGTCATCTAATCGAAAGTCAAGTGAAAAAGGCAGTCAACAAGATACGTGGAGAAGAAGTGTTCATCTCAACTACCAGGCCATCAATGACATACCTGCTCCAACTTCTTGATCCCAGAAGCAACAACCGATCCCCGGCGCAGAAGCTGGATTTTCCCAATCAACCAATCATCAAAGGCATCTCCCATTCCCAATTGTAGAACTTGTTTAGCCACCCAGAAAGCCTTTCTCCTGAAGTCACTTAAAAGTTTGTATGAGCCGAGAAAGACCGAGGTGATTAGAGTAAAAAATTAATATACAAACAAACCTCCTTCAAATTAATACAATTTGTCTACAAATAATACCTTATCCATCCCCCATCTTTAAGCTGGAAAATGACATCAACTAAATCCAATATGGGAGCACTTAGATTTGGTGGCACCCACTGCATGAAGAAACAAAATTAGACAACCACTATAGATCATAAACGGGCAAAATTCCAGACAGGCCACAAGAACATGGAAGTTGGAAATGATCATGTCCATATTTGAAAAAAAAATACATCAACCACTATCTATAACTAGATTCTGTTCCCTAGTTGAACACAACAAAGAAAATATGCCAAGTAAATAGAGACTCTGAATTACCTCACTAGGAATGGCTAGATCAGTGGCAGCATCCATAGACCCAGATGCACATAAAGCTTCCTCGTTACTTTTTACAGTTTTTTCCAATTTTTTAGTCAAGACTAGGTTCTCTTGCTCCGGATCAGCAGAGTCACTACTGGAATCATCAAAAGCCTTTTCAAACCCTTTCGCGGGCTTTTTTGGTGGAGAAAGTGCTGGTTCTTTTGTTTTCAATCTTGCTCCATCCGCAACAGGATCACACTTGATTAGTAATGCGGATTCCTTATTTTTATTACCCAAATTTTCTCTTTTGGAGGATAACGGACCAATTACTGGCCCTATGTTATCCATGTATTCTTTATAGGTTTCACGAGCTGTGTCATCCAGGTCAACTGAAATCCAAAACCAGTTTGAATCTATAAAAAATAAAAAAACAACTTATGGAGGAAAATCCACTGCTCAGATACACTGTTCACCTGAAAGAGTTTCGAGAATGGATAATGAATTTGAGAAAATATACATCTGCATTGTTACGAAAATCATAACTATAAGTTCAAGAAAGTACAGGTAAAATATCAAAACTCAATCAGGAGGACAGAAATGAGAATAAATAAGTTGAACCTGAGAATCAACACTAAGAAAATCCCAGACTTCAATAGAGCAGGAAACAGTAGGCAGCTGCAGAAGCTTCTGCAGAACAACTGCAGACGTCAATATAGCCCTATGCATGTATGTACATGAAGTATAAAAATAAAGAAAGTGGATGATTTTTCTAGCAGGTAAGGGGCATCAGAATCCTTATGTAACATCATCATGTTTAAACAATTGGTCCCACAATAACTGGAAACATAAAAAATCAGAAAAGCTTATATAAAGAAGCAACGGTAACATGTTAAGGGACCACTGCTCATAACAGAGCATGTACGAGAATAGGGACATCATGACGAGGGGAAATTGTAGTCATGCTTCCCAAGTGAACTTCAATGCAAAACGGATATTAGATTTTCTATGATACAGAAAACAAAATGACATACTAAATCAAAATATAAAAGTCAAAATGTCCAGTTGTATTAGATGTATGACCTTCAGATACTGGTCAAGCAATTTACAACGTTGTTGAATTATGGAAACATCCAGACCACTTGATAGAAAATGCTTCGGTGGCAAGTGGAGATTGTATTCAGGGAACTCTTTAAGGCGGCGATGTAATTCCTCAAAATGACGAAATCTGTCAGTGTGAACAATCCAATTGGTCCATAAATTATGTATTAATAAAAGAACTAAATATAAAGGGGCATTCTCATACAATCGGAGGATAAAATCAGAAAGTTTGCAGCACACTTTGTCACCTTCTTTTGATAGACCAACTGTTACTATTTACATCTGTAACAGATATGGAATAAACAGCAAAAGTTTCGGACCCACTCTTCACAATATTGGCACCCACTACCTGAAAAAGAAACGAGCTCACTTTCTTCACATCTCAAAGCATTAACTTAGTTAAAGCAGAAGATTAAAGGGGTGAATTGAGTACCTCACATCTTAACTTGAAAAAAGAATCAGCAATAATTGAATTTTTTGCAGAGTTAGCAGCCAAAATATGACTTTCAGGTAAAGAAGCCAAGGACACAGATGAAGAAGTTGTTTCTCCACTATGTATTCTACCTAACAATTCTGCCTCAGATTCATCACTCGAGTCTTCAGATTTAACATTTCCTTTGGAAGAATTCAGCAAATCCTGCCCCTCTCCCAATAAGAAACTTGTTCTTTCGACCTCTTGCCAGACATGCCCATTATCACTGCCAGACCTAGATCTTTTCTTTGCAGATTTTGGTTTTTTCATTCTTTGAGAGTGGAGGCGGCCTGTGCTCATTTTTTTACTCTTATGACCGTCCAAAGTTTCAAGTGGATGATGAATGTTACTGGAGTTTCTTTTACTTCTACCATCCCAAACTCTAATCCCTGGTGAATCAAGACCTGTTACACAGCTGGTGTCTTCATCCTCAGTGTAACTGCTGGTCCCTGATTCATCAGAATTCACAATATTATGTTCGTCTCTCTCTTTATATAAAGAACCAGCTGTGCAACCTTGGTCTTTCAAATTGTCCCTCATGATCATATTGTCCTCCCCAGAGCATTTATCTCGTCCAGAAATAGAAATTGAAACATCTTTCTCAAAAAACATATCCTTAGTTTCTAATTCCTTTTTCTTCTGTCCACTAAGCACTTTTGACTGCTCCACTGATTTAGATACCCCCACCGAAGAGCTGTGTTTCTTAGGATCAGCCAGCTGATTTGACCCTTCCTCCCTTTTGTAATTTCTTCCTTTTGTCCACATATTATCAAAATTTTCTGGAGCCAAGGCCTCAGTTTTTCTGCGGGAAACCACATCTAGCATGTCTCCCCATTCTCCACCAGAGTGTTGTTGTTGCAACCCTCTTCCCTCACCATTATGCGTTTCTGGTAAAGAACTCCAAGACCGAGTGGATCGTGTATCAAGGGAAAGTAATGGATCTTTGGAAAGAAGTGTTCTCTTCGTATTATCTGATGCAGGAATCTCAACATCACGTTTAGACTGGTCCTTCAAATCTACAAGTTCAACACCCTTGATGGAAGGATCTATAAAACGAGAAAAATCGGATGATATCTTTGATGATCCATTTGGTTTTGAAAGTGATGCCGCATCTATCGCCTTACTTCCTTTACCAGTCTTGCTTCTTGAAATAACTAGAGATTCAATCCTCTCATTAATAAACCTGACACCGAATTTGGTAATGTATAAAGAACATAAACATAGCAGTTTTCAAAAAAGGATGAAATGTATCCTTACCTTGGGCTAGCTAGATTTATCACTGGTCTCATTACGGTACACGCAAGTAGCTCCCGAACAATATAACGAAACAAGGAGCACTGCAGATCCTCTGGCTTGAAAGTAAACATAATGAGGCCATCCATAACATGCTGGAGAACCTACCATAGCATTCAGAACAAAAAATTGTCAACCACAGAGACCTTCTGTCATTAAGAAGTTATATGGAGTGCAAGGAAGAGAAAACATAAAGAAATAACCTTGTGCTCAGCTTCAGCAGAAAATAAAGCAGGGTGTAATTTGTTTTCTGCAGCCAGCACAAATTGTAATTCGACGTCTCTCTCTTCAATGGTTAAGACTCTAGATTTTTGTTTCTCAATCTTTGTCTTAGCTGTGCGAAAAAGCTCCAGCTGACTGCATACAACATTAATAATATCCCTACACCAAACCAAGCAATGATACTTCCTGTTATATACTTCCAGAAGATATCTCAGTGAAGAAAATTTTGATCAGTAATATTTCGGTAAATAAAACCTTGTTAAAAGATCTATGAGATTAACACTTCTCATACGACGTGAAATTTCCCCAAGTACACCATTTATGATCTGCACAAGCTCTTCTGGGCCATTTTTATCAGGAGTTATGCGAGAGTACCAGAGATTTGTTACCCACTCTGAGACAATATGTCTAGTGAACTGGTCGATTGCATCCTCAACAACAGGGGAATTAACTTTCAGCTTCCAATCATACTTCTCAGCAATAACTCTAGTATCCTCAAAAGGTTTCCTCTCGGAAGAATAGTTTGCAGATATTGGTTTTCCTTTGTAAGTTGCTGTTTTCCTCCTCATATCCAAATCCAGAGATAAGTAGCGAAGTACTATTATTAAAAATGCAGCAGCAGGCAAGTTGACTAAAACTGATGAGCTTGTCACTGGGAAGAGAAAGGAATAAGATGAACACTCAAGGATTGAAACAGACGATAAAGACAAAAAAATTATATACAAATATACATGGGATGAAGGGGATTAGCTGTGATTAAACAGTACATGACGAGCATTACAAAAAGCCCCACTTTGAGCCTAAAATGCAAACTGCAAAGGGTGAATATTTTTGTTTCTAAGACAAGGCCTATATGTGTATCCAAACCTTATCACATCCTGAAGTATGGCTTATAACACCATTTGAAACTGTGCCCATTAGTAACAGTTGGCCTTTAGCAGTGACATCATTGAGTTATGACATGAATACACATGTAAAATACTGAACACATTTAAGTAAACATCGAAACATTTACCTGGATGAGAAGATGCTAAAAATAAAACAAAAACAGAAACAAGAAATGATAAATGTGAAATAGAAGAATATTATTCTAAAATCCCAATCATGCAAATTAACAAAAAACCAATTGGTAATACATCAATGCATACTACTTGTATCATAAATTAGTAAATTATGCACCTATGTAGATTGCAATGCTTGAATAATATAGGAATGCATACTCAAAATCAACTGAATATAGGATTACAAAATATTAGCACCAAGCAAAGGAAGTAACTACAGAGTAAATCTTTCCATCCATACAGTTTGCATGACAGATCCAGTGTCTCTATATTGAGGGATTTAGTGTAAATAATTCGTATCAAGATGTTACAATTGATTATCCCTTTTGAATTCAATCACTTGACACTTTTGTTTAACGTTTGCCTTGATGCTTATTTTGTCAGAAGTAATTAATTCTTTTGAATAAGAGGGAACAAAAATAACATATAACTGATATATGCAATGACCACCTGCGTGGATTGTTCAAGTTGATACAATTCTTCTCACGTGTACAAAAATAAACCATGAAAGAATGTAGATTCCAAAATCTATTTTAAATGAAAACATCTCCAGACAAGGACTTCAGATAGTAGTAACATGATGTCCAGCATCAAGGCTATTCTTTAAGTTTCTGGAGCGTAAATATCACAAGACCCAAACACATAAAAGCTTCTTTCAACATCAACCAAGTCTTAAAGTGTATGCTTGAACAAAGAATAATCATACTAACAAATATTGAATAACGTGAAATTAACTTCCAGTTCAATTGAAACTTTTCATCTAAGTAGCAAAAATTTCTGAGCAATTAATGACAGAGAGATAATTAAATATATATATATATATTGAACAGAGTTAGGGAAAACCCTTTCCTCTCCTCATTTTACCACCCAACCAAATAAAAACAAGGAAAAAGGGGTTTCCCGCAGAAAAATCGATATATAAACTCTAAAAAAATCAATTGCTATCATTCTTGTCGTCTACAAGATCTATAGACAATGCACTGCGATAAAGTGTCATTCCACATCTCACTGAATTGTTATATGTCTGATGAAGAATACATCCTAAACAGTATTCACACAGTTAAAATCTATATTTTTTTCACCACGGTCTCAATTGTTTTCAAACAAATGCAAGATCAACTTTTAGAACAGCAACAAAAATTAAATCTTGTAAAAACAAGAAAAAGCTAAAAAGCTCGAGAACATTATATAGCATAACTTGAATATAATGCATATGGTCACTATAATAAGTCTAACCTTCTTCTTATATGGGCATTGGAAGAAGACGTAGTATCCTAATTCTAATAGACTAAGTAGAAAAAATAAATCTCCTAAAAAAGAAAATAAAACAAATAGCACATTCTAATAGAAGAAGAAATCACATTTACTAAATAATAAACTAATTGAATCCTATAAATTAGGAAAGTTAATTACCTATAATAATGATATACTAACACTAGCAATAATAATTGATCGCTAGTAGAATTGTCATATATTGGTGTCCCCCACTTGAAAAAAACCTCGTCCTTGAATTTGGAAAAAAGGAGAAAATCAATCAACTAGGAGAAAAATACTCAAAATTTATGCCATGTCACATACTGAACAAATATATACTTGATAAACATCGTATCCTTTATAGTTGCTTAGTATGGCATCAACTTTTCTCCTATCTTACTTCTTTTCTATTTCTTATGGACACTTCTTTAAAAACTACGCATGCTTCAATTTCTCATCCTTGAGTTTACTCTCAGTAGAGGCCACTAGTGCCAAATTCATACTGTCCCTACATCCCTCATGCTAATGCAATTCATTGGCATTGGAATTGCAGAGAGGGTTAAGGAAACTTTTTATTCTCAATTTGACAAGTCTCACTTTTGACTCTTTCATGATTGGGAAGTTCAATTCCCTTTTCTTCGGTTGGACACTTTTAAACTTCAACTTGTTCATTATCAGAGTGGGCTCGAGCTTTGAGTCTTGTAGTTAAAACTCAACCTCCAACTTGTTGCTCATCATACATGGTAGATCAACTCGAAATCTGTAGTGCTCTAATTGGGGTTGTTATTCATCAAAGCAGGTTGATTTCCTTTAAGCTCACGCTTGACTTCAATGACGAGCACAACTAAGGTTGGATGAACATCTTGAAGAGTTTTTTTTGAGTCCGGTAAGTCGATGCTCCATGTTTTTGAACCTCTTTGTGTTGAGCTCGGACTCCACTAGTACCATCCTCACTCATCAGCTCATGTATGCTCTGATACCAATTTAGTGCATCAGCGGAAATTAAATCTTGTAAAAACAAGAAAAAGTTTTAAAATATTATCTAGAATAGCTTGAATATAATGAATATGAGTTCTGATTATATTGGAAGAACATGTAATATCTTAACTCTAGTACTAAAAAAGAAAGAAAAGAAATAACCTATTTCTGATAGAAGTAGAAATCCTATCAGCTAAATAATAAAACTAATTGAAACCCATAAATACTAGGAATCCTAATTAACAATTGTGATTAAATCCTAAAGTAGTTGTAATATTTGAATTCTAGTAGAATTGTCCTACATCAACTTTTCTTGGTCAAAATAAAGGCATAAAACCTTCAGACAAAAACTTCAAGATTCCACGTAAGCTCTTCTAGATAAATAAAAAAACCACTGCAGTACTCCTGACAAAGCAAGTCTTTGACATTTCTCATGACTTAGGAGCATTGCTGTCAAATTACAATCTTCATACGTAAACACCCCTAAAGAATTGTGTCAAACCTATCAAAAGATCTATTTAACAAAGCATGCCTTCTGCCTTCCCGTCATCACTGCACACTAGTTAGATACATTGCCGTCACATGTTTTTCATCACACAGAGTAAAAAGAAAGATTACACGATAAAAATAATAAGAAACCTTTCTGGAGACTGGAGCTAGAGATGTGCCAAAAAAATGTTAATTGTTGAGGAAAACTAGGACAAAGAGAAGTAGGAAGTACAAAGGAGATTTTGAATATCTACACATCACCAGAATTATTCACTAATTTAAGGATCCATGTCCACATTAAAGCTAAAAGAGAAACCTTTTTCAGAAATGAGGAGAGGCTCCTGAAAGCATAATGCTTCCTTCAAGATAAAAAAACAAGAAAAAGTTCCAAAAGGGGTGAGTTCTGTAATGCTTGGTTTCGTCTTCCTTCTTTTGAGTGGGAGAGAGGTTCACGAATGACAGAAAGTGCAATCCATGCAAATTGGACATTACTAATAATGCTGATCTGTAAAATCACGAGATATATAGTAGTTAGAGGAGCTACTTGCTAGTTATAGAAACTTCTCCAAGATAAATTTTATACATTTTGATCCTAGTGCATGAAATTTCAACCTTTTGTTGGCTTACAATTTCAGGTCAGGATCCCAATTAGGATTTTTTCTGCTAATTTTGTATACAGCATGGAGTTGGGTGAAACATCGAAAATGTGTAATACTCAAGTAGAGATTATATATGGAAAATGTTCATAAATAAGCTGGGCCCAACATGGTTCTGAATAAAAAGACAGAAAAGGGGGGATTTGACAAAGGGAATGACCACGAATTGGCCCACGTGTAGCAGCTGCCATAACGGTGAATGTCAATTCTACTGGTGGGTTTTTATACATTAAACACCCACAACTGAATCGAGGAAGAATAGGCAAATTACAATTTGAATAGCTTCTGAAAAGGTCCTCTAGGAAGAATAGGCAAATTAAACAAGGGTAAATCTTCAAGTCTCTAGAATCGGGTACTACAACTGTCAAATATGAAGTCCACAAAATAATGCTCTTACCAACAGACTAATTCCTTAACTTGCCTTCTTTAAAGAATGAAGCAGAAGTGTGTTGAATAAAATGAGCATTACAGCACCTCATACAGCATAACAAGCACTGAAAGAAAATACGAGTTACACAAATGTAATTCTAGTTAACCAGCTTTAAGCACATTTTAGGTAACATTCATCAGTGCAGTTAAAGATGAAGATGATCATCTGGGTTGGCACTTCGATAAAATCAAAAAACAATGAGTTAAATAACACTAAAATGCTAAAGTTCAAGAACGGAAAAGAGTTCTGGAATGGTTCACAATTGTTGATTGGTGTGTTATGCCTATTCACATTAATTCAACTGAAATGAATTTAACTCTGCATTTTACGACGAAACATAGAAGAGAAAATACAAGTTTCTTCCAAGAATAAGAATATAAATCAGGATGATGTGAAATTCTTGGTTCTCAATTTTTTTCCTGTCACCATAAACTACCCATTCTCCATTTCAAATTACCCTAAAAGTTCTCCAAGCAGCAGGTTCAATGCAAAATGATTTAGGATAAAAGCTCCTCATTTTTCTCATTTTGGTTATAACTAATATTTATTCCCGATTTGGGTCTGTTGTATGAATCGCTTTCACCATTCTGTTGAGTCTATCCTAAATTTAATGGAAGATCCATGCAGTCTCGCAATCACATTTGGCATGCTAATTTGGTCTACTCCCTCTACTAACCTCTTGTACTGGATAGCATCACTCTTGTTTCTTCAGGATTTTTATCTTTTTCACGTTTCAAATAGGAAAAAAACAATTATATACTCGTAATTCAAAATCCTCATAACATCCTTAATATACTGAATAGAAAACTGTTAAGCTAGCTTTACCACTTGCAAATACGGTTGCATAAAATACAACAAATCTAGATCCAACCTTACCAAAACCTAATGCTTACTTCATAGAGGAAAGGAATGGTAAATGAAGGAAAACACACAAGTTCACAAAATATTTTCATATGGACTTGCTACATTCCTAATTGCACGAGAAGTTTTAAGATGGTGCAATAAAGAGCTCCATAAACTCAACAATTTTTAACCTCCTAATGCTTCAATCGCTATGAACAGGGAAAACAGATGCGAAATCTCCTCAATGCATAGTATTATTCAAATGCAAATCATCTTCTACTTTAAAGAGAAAAAAAGGCTATAGCAGAATTATAGTCTCCATTGAAAGTAGCAATAAAACAACAACTATTGGACAAGCAATGAATCACTTACAGGACATGAGGTAGGACAGTCCAATAACGCATATGATCAAAAAAACACTCCGTTTCTTAGCTTCCTCCACGAGGTCACGGATGCTAACCGATTGTCTTTCAGTGCTCATTTTCTGACCTCCACTCTTCAACACCACCCAAAAAAACTCATCAAAATTTAATTGCAAACAAATCAATATCGCCCAAAAGTTACCATCAGTTCTGAACCAATTAGTTCCTCGAAACCACGATTCAGGCAATAATTCTCGAAATTTCCAAAAAGAAAGTGCAACTCAATCATCAATGGCGGAAGCAAAAATAGGCCGCGAAGTGATTGAACAGAAATTATAATTGGGCAGGTATGAGTTGCCAATTCAACGCCCCGACAGAGATCAATGGGATTCCTGTGTGTATAAAAAAAATGCTAAAAAATGTGAATTTGGGTAGGTGTATTTCCGAGTTTTGTCAATTTCTCTAAATCTCTCGCTCTAAAGAGAAATCATACTGTTCAATTGTAGAATTCGGCTGAGAACTGGGAGATTTGGTTTGAAATTATTTTTAGTACTGCGAACAATCAACAATTATGTGCCAAGTAGGATTTGCTTTGAGCCGACTTATGACTAGGGAGACTAAAGGGCACGCTGTTAATTTTAGGGAAAAATGTGCACAGTCCCTAACGTATTGAGCTAAGTACGATTTCACCTACAATATGTTTTTTTTCTTACCACGGTCACCATGGGTAAAATTTTTAGCATCATCAATCTATACGAATTATATCCATTCAACGGTCAAATATGATTTTTGTTGACCCCAAAAAATGAACTCAACAGATACCGGGCCCAATTTTGTCACGTCAAGTACGAATCCATCACGTTTCTACAGGAAAGGGAGCGGTAGCCTGGTGAAGATGGACGCGGGATGTACTTTGCGACGAGAGACAAAAAATGTTCAGGCTCCGGCGAGTGGAACAGGAGCAACCGCACTAACAACGATTGTCGGACGGAAATTAAACAAATCTAGGTAATCACAAAGTAGGAATATGTGGAACGATAGATAAAATGTTTATATGTTTTCTTTCAGAGTTCAAGTGTATATTGTGAATATATGATTGTCCACCTTTTCTTGATCCCCCCCCTAATTACAAAGAGGACCTATATATAATGTATTGGCCGACGTGGTGACCGTTGGATCGGAACCAAGTAGCCTCATCTTCCTAACTAAGGCTCCACATCACTGTCTATTCAAACACTTAATACATTGATAAAGGGTCAGCTGCCATATACAATAGGCTGACATACTGACAAACTTTATTACAAGTGTTACATCAATCACTTCTAATAGATCTTCAAATCTATTTCCAGAGGCAGCGTCGGCTTCATAAGCCTCGGAGGAGTTGGAGACAGCTTCGGACAGATCTGAGGTCCTCACCCACATTACGCAGCTTCGTCCTTCAAAGAAGTGTGAGGGTCTCGGCCTGTTCCTCTCTACTGGTGTGTTTGGCCCGCTGGGTCTTCTTTTGACTCGTGTGNATCTTCAAATCTATTTCCAGAGGCAGCGTCGGCTTCATAAGCCTCGGAGGAGTTGGAGACAGCTTCGGACAGATCTGAGGTCCTCACCCACATTACGCAGCTTCGTCCTTCAAAGAAGTGTGAGGGTCTCGGCCTGTTCCTCTCTACTGGTGTGTTTGGCCCGCTGGGTCTTCTTTTGACTCGTGTGTTTGACCGTCTGCCCACGTGGCCTCATTCCACGGATGATCGAATTTTGGCTGTCCCCAAGCTACTTCGTCATTCCCACTATCATCCCCAAAATCGAGGCACCCCGATCAGCATCAATAGCCCTTGCGTGACTATCAATGCTGACGGCTGCTTACATGGCTGTCTACGTGGCGATCTGACCTCGGACTTCGGATTTGAGGGGTAACAATAGTCCCCCAAGT
>CAIGRT010156563.1:0-14928 GCA_903798405.1 Fraxinus platypoda
GAAGTAAACACACCCTGAATTGAGCGTAAAATGTCGTCAGCATCCTGTAAAGGAAAATGCAAGTATTTAGCATCTTCATTACAGCGAACAAAGTAAAGATGAAAGATAAAACAAAGGCTACCTCATCATTAGCTTTGGAAAATTGGGGCACATCACTAGTCGATACAACCACTTGTGGAGACTTCCCTTTGTCCAGACGGGTAGACTCTTCCACGATGGACAGTTCTAGAGATGTCTTTGCCAGAATCAAGTAATGATGAGTTCGAGGCCAACAGCACATACAAAGGAAAAGACCACAAAGCATGCATTACCTGTTGATTCAGGGCATGGGGGGTCAAATCCCTGGGAAAGTGGAAGTTCTCTGGTTGGCTGTGCGACCAAAGACTTTGTAACCATGGCCTTCTCCTTAGGTAAAGCCCCTTCATTAGATGACTTGGACGAAGTAGCTTTGATGGAAGATTGTGGATCAGAGGCCTTTGAAGGAAAAGTTGAGCTTTTCTGAAAATTTCAGGTAAAACATTAACATACGGAGGATTTTCTCATGAATAAACAAACTTAAATACCTTTCTCCTGAGGATGACAGGAGCATCAGCATCATCAGGCAAACTTGGCAAAGTTGAAGCTGTCCGTTTGCGGCTGGGAGCACCTTTGGCTGTGATAGCTTGAGCCGGTGGGGAACTAGATGGAGGAGCAGGATGTTTAGCACGTGCAGATTGAGATTTCGAAGGAGAACTTGGATTCCTGACAGACATAGGAATGGTAGGAATAGGAGAAGTAGAGGAAGTCTCCGGCCGTTCAAGCAGGTGGAAGGCACGGTTAGCATCGATTATAAACCTACGCTTCACAGATGGCCATAACTGTTCAAAAAGAGGGTGAATGACAAGAGTGGTATTAAAAGGGGCCAAGGAAAAATCGTTTGTCAAAAGAGTATTACGGGCATCAATGGCATGTGCCTCTGTTTTATTGATAGTATGAAAACGGTCCGTCAGGCTTTTGGAAAAATAGGGGAGAACCGGCCACGTTTGGCCAAAACCAAGCTGATGGGCAAAAAACTGGGGAGCATATATCTCAACCCTTGCCTTGGCATTTGTTCCGGTTAAGATGTCGTGGAACAATTCTTTCCCAGTCAAATATTGGGCCCAAATTGGCAAAAAGGTGCTAACATCATCCATGGTGGAAAGAGGTTGCACATAGTTTGGAATTAAGTGAGCAGGAAAAGGAAAAAAAAGGAAGAGATGGAATTCAAATTATAAAAGAATGAGAAAATGTCTCTATTAGACATATTAATAGGGCTCAATTGGTTGATGGACAGCCTATAACAACTAACAGATCGAGGATGAGTGGATGGAGCACCAAGCTGTGGAAAGTATGCTCTCAACTACAATTGAGCGAGCCAAAGAGGCCCGCTGCCAATAGGAGATGCACAATTCCTTAACTGGTGTTAAAGGGAAGACATGCCTCTATAAAAGATGGCTAAGAATAATGAACAAAGATTTAAAAGTCTACCACGTGCTAGTTCATGCGCTATGGGAAAATAACTCATGGAAGGTTTAACGCTGGGCACACAAAGAATGTATTTACAGAGCCAAACTTAGAGAAAAGCGACAAGCTCAGCGTGAGTAGGTTCAGCACCAGAATTATTATAAAGCTCCTGTATGCCCAAGTAAGAATTAGTGAATCTTTTCTCAAATTTTGGGGCAGCGCCAGTATCCAAAATAGCAGGAAAAATGGTATCGCCTAAGGGTGGAAGGTTTACTAGTGCTCCAACATCCCTCAAGGTAATAGACATTGGGCCAAGCGGGAAAATCAAAGTATTATACTCAGAAGACCAAAAACTTAAAGCAATAGGGAAAAGCACGGCATCATAGATTGGGGGACGGAGTGCAATTTCTAAGAAGTCTGAAATCCTAGCACGATCAAAAATCGTCTAGGTAGGGCCATGATTTACCATACGTGCATGCCACAGGCGAAAAGCAGTATCAGTTTTGGGTCAAGTACGAATACATTTCTCGCGGATTGGCTTTAGCGGTAGAAGGGTTCAAAAAATGAGGGTCTTGAGTACAAGGAAATAGCGGCCCACCGTTGCTTGCCCCACCGAATCAGCATTAATAAATGACGGGCCCAAGTAGAACTCATGAAGATCCGGGTTGGCTAGTGAAAGGAAAGCCGAATTTATGTATGGCTTGGTGAGGAGATTTTGGAAGTCTTCGAAGCTAAGAGAGTTATCGGAAGGACTCTGTGAAGTCTCCATTTGCTACAAAATACAGTCATGATGAGGGTTTATGAGAAGCGTAGTAGAGAAGCAAGAAGATGAACAGTAGTCTTATAGGTGAAAGAAAAGCGCGCAATGCAAGACGTGGGTATAATGGCGCGATGAAGTGGCGTGTCCTTTGGTTTATAGAAGTCGTGTAATATTACACTCTTCAAGATGTAGAGGGTTACCACCAAACGGAAATAATGGTTGGGATTCTCCGCCCTTTTGAGATTTCAAGTATTGTTAGAAAATACAAAAGAAGAATATGACAAAGATTAATAATTGATATTAATTTTGCCATATTGGGGGGTAATTGTTGACATACAAAAATGAGGCATAACTAAATGGTCCAAAGAATGAAGCCCAGTTAGGAGATTCGAATGATGGACCCAAACGAGACCATATAAAAACCCAAGACAGAGTTATGTAATGGAGGCCCATCCTCGCTCAAACCTACTAGACGCCTAAGATCTGGGCGAGCCCGTCATCGCTCAAACTTATGAGACGCCCAAGATTTGGGCGAATATAGTGTTTTGGTTACTGTTCGAAGCAACGTTTATTGAAGCAGTTAGTGTTCAATCTTCTCACATTCCATGATCTAAGAATCTCGGTTGCAAGAAGTTAAGTGATAGGAATGACAGCGGTTGAAAACGGTAGTTTCTTGACAAGTCATTCATAATGGAGAAAGTGAATAGTTACAGAACGAAAAGTAGTTTTCAAACAGTTCTACAAGGAAAACTGTCAAAAGAGTATAAAAGAGAAAGAAGAATTTAGAAGAAGGGACCGAATCAAACACTTTCAAACAGAGAAATATGTAATTTTCATTTCTTTCTTTTTGTTAACTTTCAATTACTTTACAAATTCAGTGTGCTTATACTCCTTGGAGGCATTTCGCTTCGCCCATATTGTAATATTCGTCAATAAAACACTCATCGTTGGGACTTCGTCTCGAGAGGTTGTTGTTCCTTACACAATCGTCTGAATCATCTTTTAATTGTTAGCGACGCTCGATTTTCACGCGAAACAAGGTCATTAGGTGCTTTACTTAAAAAATAAATATAGGTAACTCCATAAATCATTGTTGTCATGCGAGTAGCCCTTGCTACAGGGGGTCGTTGAACTTTCCTACCATTCTTTTTGGTGTATAACTCATACACTCAACACAATTTTCTCCAGATTACCATGTGTAACCTGAGATCCAAAAGTTATTTTATTTGAAATTCTTGTTGCAATATGTTTTGTACCATTTCAATTAATCTTTTGGTACATTACTTAAGCCAACGGAAATAACATAGGCAATTCCTCACAATAGTTTTTAAATTTAACCATTATCATTACTACGACATAAAAAAATGGAAATAATATACATATGAACATACATTCCAGTATTTAAAAAAATGAATGAGAATGAGTGGACTAGTCGAATAATATACATATGAACATGCATTCCAGTATTTAAAAAATATATATAAAAAATTTCTCACATGAAATGAAATTTATCAATCATGATCTTGTAATCAAATTTTGGATCGTGAGTGTTGGTCGTTATAATAAGTAATATTGTAATTTTTGTAACCTTCACAAGAATGTAGCATAAAATAAGTCGAGTTCCATCCATGGCCTATATTTGTGATAAATGTTCTTGCTTTTCATCTAGTTTGTTTACATAAAGCATAACACTTATTTTGTACTAGGGGAAGAGTCTACACATATTTTTTTCTAAATACCCTTATATGAATTTTAGCCCTTCTTTAACAATTAAATTAAAAATATGACAAACGCAACAAATATGAAGTAGTATATTACTAAAATTGAGGTTAAGTCGTCTAGCTATTTTTCATCTCTTTTATGTTGATTGACACATTGTTAAATGTAAAATTACTCACTGTCTATTTATGTAGTATGCAGTAGCAGCTATGCAACCTTTATGGTTAGTATCAGAACAAAAAGTAGACATAAATGATAAAATACCTATATATTTATTTAAATAAATTATTAGACATGCCTTTTTTTATTGTAAAGTTAATATATCCGAACGAAAGAATGCATCTATAAAGGATTTGTACTTGGATTGGAGACAATTCTGGATGAAAATGGGCAAGTAACGATTTCTACTATGCTAAGCGAAAATTTACCACTAGTTACGAACATCTACATAGTTTCAGGCGTTGTCTCTTGTGAATATACCCGATTGTAAATCTGTGATCTAAAACTTTCACCTGGAGAACAAAATTGGAGTTTAGCCTGACTAGTTTCCAAACTGTGTGTTTGACTGTATATCTTAGTTTCTATTTAGATGGATCGTGACGATACGTTTTTGTTAAGCTAACATCTCTTTGTAGTATTTACATTGTGCTTGTGCTTTGTGTTCTAACCATCCATCACTGCTACACCCGTGGAAACCAATTTGAAGTGTTCCCTACAATTAGCCTTTTGTTTCTTTGTTCTTCATTTATTACGCGTACCTATTGTCGTCGTTTCATCATTTTCTTTAGTATCATAAAAATCAATTGAATTCGTACTTTCATGATTATCACCAAATCATAAGAAATTGAAACTTCATTTAGACCACTAAAATTGTGATCTATTGGTGAAGTAGTTTCTAGAGTGTTGGAATCACCAAAGATTTGGTTGAAGTTAGATGTTTCCATCAATATGTTGTAATCCATTTGAAATAATGGAAGAAAGAGGTAGAATAATAGAATTTATACTATAATGGGATAGAAATAACTTAAATAAATAAATTTAGAAAGAAAAAAAAACTATAGATTGCAGAAGAAAAAAGATAATATGGAGCTTATAAACAGTTGTAAATTGAGAAGGTAGAGATTTTTGGGAAAAAAATATGAAGTGCGTATTTAGGGGTGGGGTTTATACAGAAAAAAAAGTGAACGTTTTAATTATATTTTTGAAGATTTGATCGTTAGGCCACCCGATGTAGGACAATCATATTGTAAATAGAATTATAATTAGATATTTATAATAAGATGTCTAGTTGTAACAAGTTTTATCTTTTTTATTTTATTTTAATTAGAATAGGATTTCTAATTCCTTTAAGATTATGATTTTGTTAGTTTCTTTATTTTAGTTTCATTACATTAATAAGATTATGGAATAATTTTGCCTATAAATATAGAGGCATTTTACACTTTTCAATAACAATCAATTATTATTCAATATATACAAGATGTGATTGCTCAAATATCATTTTTATTTATTACATAATCCTTATTATAAAAATTTCATAAACACTTCCACACCACAATTGATGTCAGAGAAAGGAAATTGTTTCAATCTAATGACGACAATGGTCCGGGTGGCGCTCGAACCGTCTACGACCAACGGAGGCTCAACAAGCTCGAACAACGAATCGAGAGGATCAATGAAGCCTTTCATAACATCACGCAGATGCTAACTGCGTTAGTCTTGAAAGAAATTGCAAGCTCGTGGAGAAGCAAGCTAACAAGATTTTGCAGTCCTTAACTGCTATAAATGTTGGTTGTTTCAACAAGCATAAAACACGACAACATGTGGCTAGAGAATTTCCTCGAGTCCCAACCAAGTTCAAATATACACAAGTTATCAAAGATTTTTTTCTTCAACAAAACTCGAGAACGAGTTTTTTTTTAAGTGGGAGAGATTGATGTAGGACAATCCTATTGTAAATATGATTATGATTAAATAATTATAATAAAATGTCAGTTGAAATAAGTTTTATCTTTTTATTCTAATTTAATTAGAATTGGATTTCTAATTCCTTTAAAACTAGGATTTTATTAGTTTCTTTATTTTAGTTTCCTTACATTAATAAGATCAGAGAATAATTTTGCCTATAAATGTAAAGGTATTGTACACTTTTCAACAACAATCAATTATTATTCAATATATACAAGACACGATTGTTCAAATATCATTCTTATTTACTACATAATTCTTATTACAAGAATTCATAAATTCTTCCACACCACAATTGATATCAAAGAAAGAAATTGTCTCAATCTAATGGCTAACAATGGCCCTGGTGGCAGTCGAACCGTCGATGACGAATGGAGGCTCAACAAACTCGAACAACGAATCTAGAGGATCGATGAAACCTTTTATAACATCACGCAGATGCTGACTGCGTTAAGTCTTGAAAGGAATCGCGAGTTCATGGGGAAGCAAGCTAACAAGAATTTGTAGACCTTAATTGCTATAAATATTGGTTGTTTCAACAAGCATAGAACACGACAACATGTGTAGAGAATTTTTTCAAGTCCCATTCAAGTTCGAATATACACTAGTTATCAAAGATTCTTTTCTTCAACAAAACGTGACCTTAATTGCTATAAAAATTGGTTGTTTCAACAAGCATAGAATACGACAACATGTGGCTAGAGAATTTCTTCAAGTCCCATTCAAGTTCGAATATACACAAGTTATCAAAGATTCTTTTCTTCAACAAAACGTGAGGACAATTTTTTTTTTTCAAGTGGGAGAGATTGATGTAGGAAAATCTTATTGTAAATAGGATTATGATTAAATATTTATAATAAAATGTCAGTTGTCATAAGTTTTATCTTTTTATTCTAATTTAATTAGAATAGGATTTCTAATTCCTTTAAAACTAGGATTTTATTAGTTTCCTTACATTAATAAGATCAGAGAATAATTTTGCCTATAAATATAGAGGCATTGTACACTTTTCAATAACAATAAATTATTATTCAATATATACAAGACATGATTGTTCAAATATCGTTCTTATTTATTACATAATTTTTATTATAAGAATTTCATAAACGCTTCCGCACCACCACCAAACGGTCAAAAAAATTAGGGGTAATTTACACAAATATCCCTAAAATCAAGGGTCTTTAGAAAAATTAGATGAAAAGTTTTTTGAAAGTAAAAAATATTTTGTAGAGTCAAATTCCGTAAAATGAGACATTTTAACAAAAAATGACATATCATGTGACTTTCTGCATGAAAACTTAATTCACTTTTAGCACTATAAAAAATAAAATTTACACCTAAATATTAGTTCAATAAATTATTATAAGAAAATTGAAAGCTTAGCTAAAGATGATGTATTGATATATTAGTAATTGATTATTTGTGACATTTTCAAGATAAAAATGTCACAAGTTACTTTTTAAGCTAGTATAATAATCTTGAAAATATATGAAATCTCAACAAATAGTTAAACCTCAAACTCGAAAAATAAAATAACAAAACAATAAGTGAAATTGTTGAGAATCAGTTGTATAATTTTTACAAATTTGATTTTATAAGAGTAAGTGAGTAACTAAAAGTAATTGCAGCATGTCCCTTTTTGAAAAAAGTAATAAGGCGTGTCACACTGTAACTTGACTTTTCGTAATAAATTTTTTTTGGTAATCTCATGACGTACTTATGAAAACTACATAAACTAAATGTTAGATGTTACTATTAATTTATTGCCGTGTTAAATGTGAATTAATATTCTACATTAGAAAGGTGACATGCTATGCCACTTTTCAATTAGAAAGTGAAAGAGCAATGTGACATAGTTACATTAGAAATGTAACATACTATGCTACTATATATATGAATTAAGGTTTTGCAATCTAGCTAGGAGATGGCTGCGAGGATCGAATGGATATGCATGTCGAGAAAACTGAAAAAGTTGAACAACCTACTAACCTGGCAAATGAAACAAATCTTCACAATAATGAGAAGCAGCAGCCTCAAGAAAGCAGTACAGAAGAGAAGGAAAATGTGGTAAGGTGTTGCCAAGGTGCTAATAGATTCTCATGCTGCAGAGAGATTTAAATATTTTTGTGAAAAGTTATTTTTGAATAAAAGTAAAAGGACTGAATTGAATGTTTTTCAAAAAGTTAGACCTGGCAAGAGAAATTCATTTTGTATAATAAAGGTTTTCCTGAACTAAGATGGAAAATTTATGTACAAAGGGGACCAATTGCTAGTCTTAAAAGAAAAAAAAAATGATTTATAAGGTAGTTGGGAATTTGTTACAATTTCTTTATTTTGAAGTAAATAAAGTTCAGGAACCAAGGGTGAAATTATTTGAAAGACATTTCATTTTCATCCTCATTTTCTCTATATCAATCATGCTATATGAACATTATCTTTTACACTTTGTTATGTGGTAACATATAATTGAACAGTTCAAATTTAACTCAATTTTTCCACCCAATCAACACTTGCCAACGATAACAATATCAACAATCATGTTAAGGAAAGAGTGCACAAGTGGCATTTTCCTTTTCCATATATAAACAACTGCATATATAAATATATGCAAAATTATAAAAACACGCGAAGGCCATTCAACGTGCAGAAATGTTTGGATTCAATCATAGATAGATGCATGAAAATGAAACTTTAAACCTTACAATTTATATTATCTAACTTCTGTTGAAAGTTAAAAAGTTTGAGCTCGACTTGGTCCATGGCTCTTCTCAAAACGAGTTCGAGCCTTACATAAATCGAGTTGGGACGAGTTGAGCCAGTGAACCAAAGAGCTGATTGGTCCGTTTGTCACCCCTAAACATATAAGGTGTAGTGAATTAAAAAACACTGTAATCCACAAAAAAAAATTTATTTTATGTGAAAAACATTGATTTCATTTTAATTCATCAAACTACGCAGGCAATAAAAAATTTGCTCCACAGACGACGTAGAGGTTACAAATGTGAATTTTGAGGTAAGAAGAAAAGGAAAATTGTGGAAAGCTAAGACACATGGCTTAAGAGGTGTCAGTTCGTAATTATTATCATTAGCCTTTGATGCTCAGATGCACTTAAATTCATCTAATCATGGATAAAGTGTTGGAAATATGGAATATTTTTCAGAAAAAGGAATCACATTATTTAAAAGTTAAATACTTCACAATAAGATAATTTTATTTATGTTTTATGTGTGGATAGAATTTATTTCATGACAATTTCATTGTGCAAAATCTTCCTAAATGATCATTAGTGAAAATTGAACACGTCTTTCATAGTTTGATTCATATTTATAAACACTCAAGTCACTTTTCGTATTGTTCACTTATTCATTGCTCATTTTTATCTATTTATAATTTGAACTGTTCATAATACTTCCAAAATTTAACATAATTTTGTCATTCAATTCAATGTAAGGTTAATGAGATATGAATCTGTTCATTTACATGCATAATTAAAAAAAAAATGTACAAGAAAGAATCAGAGAAGGTTGTGGAAGAGTTAAAAGGTGATTTATTCCTCATATTAGATCATTATCTAGAAAGTTTAAGCAAATATGCCTATGAATCATATGTACTTAAATTTGATTCCAAATCCTATTGATTCACTTATTCCAAAGGTATGTTTCTTGTAATATAAAATATTAAAAGGGCAAAATAGTGAAATATTATACATTTAGTCCTCAACTTTTAAAATTGCACTTTTGGATATGTTTGGCATAGTTGGTCCTTTTTAATGAAAAACATATAAGGAAAAGGAAAAAGAAACAAATAGGAGAAAAGACAACACATCTTCTCATCAACAGAACCCCACTCACTCCTTTTTATTGATTAAACAAATAAGCTATACTATCAAGAGCAATTAACTTGAAAAATGATAGAAACATTTAATTTAAGGTACTGGTTTAATCTTAATATAAAAGTTACGATGTTGTCGCAGATTTGCACTATATGAAAGAAGAGATATAATGTGTTTTTTGAATTCACGCCTCTATTTTCTCTCTACTATAGTACCAAAAAAGGATGCTGATCACCTTAATATCTTTTATACGGGAGAAAAATATTAGGACAACCTAAAACATGTGCGAGTTTTTCAAAGTACCCCTATATAAGATGAAAATATTAGGTTGTAAGGTTGAGTATTACCTAGTAAGTGACTCTATAGTTTGGGGATTAAATGTGAAATTTCTCAAAAAGTATATATAATAAGCAAGAATCACCTTCAGTTGTCATTTTCATAATTGTTTGCATCAAATAATAATATGCAAAACTAGCTAGGGTTCTTTTCCAAACAGTTGTTTTTGAATAGTGAGTGTCCAACAAATGGCAAATTTTGGAAGAAATGCCCATTGCAACGAACAACGAAAGGATTCTGTTAAGGAAACTAGGCTTACAAAAGCACTGATTCCTATTTTTTCAAATTCATTTTCAATTATATATTTTTTCAATAAAACAAATTAGTCAGTAAATTCAAAAAAAAAAATTTCCACCTTTTAATTATGCATTCTCAAAAAATCACTTTTTACAAAATTTACCGTTAAAAAATGAGAGTGAAACAGGAGCTACGTATTACTAAAAATAAGATGGAAAGAGAGAGAGACTAAATATTATTTGGTCGAGATGCTCTTTTTTTCTTGTGTTACTGTATCTTAGATGAAAAGCATACGATCCCCTTCCTTACTATGTTTTACACTTTTGTTTGGTTGAATAATTTCGTCTAGATACTTAACTATTAGAAAGAAGCAAATTGCTCATTTACATTTTTATCTTCAACATACATGTGTAGGCTGGCTGATTAAAGTGTCAATACAGGTTGGAATAGCCTAATTTGGACCACCTATATGCCTAAATGTCTACAAAATGTGATGCCATCAAGTTCTGTGCTCGTGTTTAAGCTAAATTAGATGGGACATATACGTCTAAACAGTTTGATTGGGATCACCTATTATCCAAATGTGTAGAAAATGTCGAGCTTATTAGGGTCCACAAACATGTCTTATACACACCAAGGCGTTAAGACCTTACTATTTTATTTTATTTTAAAAAGATTTTTTTTTTTTTTTTTTTGTGATTATTTTTCTAAAATACAGGAAACTAAAAATATGGCGTGAAGGTTTGAAGACTCAAGTCGTACAAGCTTTACAATTCGGATCGAGTTTATATTTTCCATCAAATATCTAAGACGTAACAAGTGACCATCAAAATTGAACTCTGAATCTTTAATATATCGATACCGCCACCTCAATTATAAGCCAAAACAAACATATTTGGCCCATCGTTAGATGCCTTCTCAAATATGCAATTGCAATTATACACGCACGTATTCTTTGTGTGTGCATGATTCCTAGTTAGGGTCCCCCACCCCACCCCACCCTTCCAACCCTAAAGTTAAGTTAATTTATATTAATATATAGGAAATCTCCCCATCACTAACCTGTGTGCAGCCTGCTAAACTGGAGCTTGTGGCGTGACAAATATTCAATTTGAATCCAACTGGTGAGGACCACCCTAGCATCTATACATTTTTGTTTCTATTAAATGCTTATCCGATGCTTTTCCTTCACCAATTTTCTATCTTTTATCCACCAAAACTATATTCCCCTATAAATCCCTACTGTTTCATACCTCTATTTATAACCCCATATGCTCTTCTTCTCAAGAAACAAGATGAAGTAAAAACCCTTTGTAGCTAGCTAGGTTTTCTTTTCCTTTAGCCAAATACCTTAATGGGAATTCAGCAAGTTGTCACGAACTTGAGTGGGAGCCTAACTAAGTGCCGGTTTTATGATGGTCATGCACTCGTATGAGTTAAAGCTGCCAGCGTGATCTAAACGTTTCTTCTTGGTCGAGGAAACGATAAGATCACGTGGTTGCTTCATCTGATGCTGGTGGCATGAAAAACCCTATTTTCTAATTCAATCAACTAGGGTTTCTCTTTGTTGCAAAAATGGTATGCGATTTCCTAATTTTATTGTCTATCTGTTTCTGGGTTCACCTGAATTTTGAATGCTTTTTGACAATTACAGGACGTTTATGTGTTGACACAGGTTTATGGTTTTGTTTCTTGTAAAAATTTGTTTGATTTAATGGATTCTTAGTATTTTTTTGACAGAAATTTCGTGATTGTTATGATCCCTAGACATGCTTTAGGAGGTGAGCCTTGATGTTTTATACCTAGATTTCCTGTACAATTTCTGCAAATCTGTTGTGTGTACTCTCTTATTTCATATATACAACAATGAACTGATTTCATTATTTCTATGACATATAATTTCCTTTCGTTTCTTATAATTTATTAATTTCCGATTAAACCTATGGAATAGGTCTTTTACTTTTAGTGTTGAAATGCTTTTCTTTTTTTTTTAACATTAAATTGTTAAGAGAATCTGCTCATTTTTTTCTGATCTTCTGATTAAAATCCTATGAATTGGGAGTCTTATGATAGTAAATCCTTCTTAATTTAAAGTTCAATGATCTATTGTTCAATGGTTTTCTTGAAGCTGGAAATTTTTTTATGCAGGTCTGTAATTTTATTGAAATTTCATCTTTTAGTCTTAGGGCGCTTGATTGATGTAGATCTGACTGATCTATCCTATCTTTAAGAATCCTGTTGGTTAATTAATTTTCAAGACAGCTTATGTATTTTTTGGCATTTTTCCTCAAGTTTAGCAGCTTGGCATTTTGTGCTACACATTTGTCTAAAAAATGTGTACCAAATCAGAACTATATTTATAGAATCATGCTACAATAGCATAATGGTTGACATAATCTTTGACATAATGCCACGTGGCATCTAATCATTGGACTGTTTAAAACACGGTCAATTTTTACATCCAATCATATATTGTGAACACTTATTATGTCAAAGCATCTGTCAACATTTTTCTGTCAAAGTATCATAACCATATTTATAGATGGTTGAACTCCTCCTAAACAAGGATGAAGCAGGAAATTTTCTCAATAGATGGTTGAACTCCTAAACAAAACTAGGATCAATGACAACAAATTTACCGAACCAAATGCGCTTATATCAGGATGGAACTCTACGACCCTTTCCAAAAGAAAATTTGCACCTTAAAATGCATGAGCAGATCAAGACGCTTATGATTGAGCATCTTGATCTGATCGCGTGTTTAAAATCTAAATATTGATCCCGGTTTTTCTAGGCTGAGATTGATTTAGTTCATTGTTGCCTTGTTTGCAAATACAATTTAATCCTGATTATTCAGAAATTCTTGAAATTTTCTCTTCCATTTGGTATCTCATTTCTATGAATTTTAACGAACTCTTTCTTTAGAAATACTTAAGAGCAGAATAATTCAAAACGTCATGTAATTAACCTGTGGTTGATTCAAATTTATGAATTATTGGCATATATTCATATATCATTGACAGAAAAGTGACAGCTCATCTTTTTGGTTTAGAGTTCCTTGGAGAGTTGGTTCCTTTACTGTTCTCTGAATGTAGAAGCAGAATGGACAGCTCTTAGCTTTTGAATGCATATCATTTAAGACTGCACATTACTCGACAGTCCAGACCAATACATGCTTTTAATTCTCACACATACTTGTAGAATTCTGTAGTTCGAGTTCAATTATTTATCTTCTCAACTTAATTACAAATGCATGTTGATTTCCATGAACAACTCTTATAACAGAAAAATCATGATCTAATTAACCTGTGGTTGATTCATAATAATGGATAACTCATCTCTTTTGGTACACAGGTCTGGTTTTGGAGCCCTTCGAGGTTTTCTAAATGTAGAAGCTGGAATGGACAACTGATCTTTATATATAACGTGTGAATTTGTGGGAGGTATACATCACACACACACACATCTCATTTCTTTCTTCAGTTCTAGGCAAGATTCCACACAGTCACTGGTGCCCAATGCATGTGAAATGTTCTTTGAGTCTTTCTTTGTCGCTCTCATCAGGATGGAAATGAGAAACATTATAAGCTTGTTACAATTCCATTGGTCCCCCAGAAGTGACGTCCAGCTAGATATGTTTTAGCCCTCCACCAACATCTGCTACTATTTCTTATCATTTTATTCCTAATTCGTATTCATTAAGCAACAAAGACAACAAACAATAAAAATATGTGAACTCTTCATTGTGCACGCAAGATATATGATATACATGCCAAGAACAGACTAGCTTCAGAGATTTACATGTTTATATATGCACACCAAAATATTTACAAGAAGCTTTCTTAACTAGGGTTTGTACTCAATGGAATAATAATTATCATGGGTTGTAGCTATACATTACAGGGATAACTAGAAATTTTGGTTGAAGATTTTGAAGAGTTAAGTTACTCATTTTTCTGGATTTATGGGTGTGGATAGGCAAGGAACCCAATACTATTAGCTGATTTCTTTATTCATTCAATACTAGATAGAACTGAGATGTCCTTCTTTTTTATAGTACTTTACCCGGGATCACAAGAGACAAGAGGGTAGGAAAAGGGAAGAAGTCAAACCTGCTCACAAAGTGACATCCCGGCTAAGAGAGTTTGATATTAACTTTTAGTTGACGATGTAGTTTTATCAAAATAAGTTCAAGAAGTGAGGTTTCACATGTTACAAAGGAGATTAATTTAAATTAAATTATTTAAGCTAGTCAAACTTTATTTTGCTGAATTTTATAAAAGTTTTCTCATTAATCACTAAGTGAATCATATTACATTTTGTAAAATTCATTAACTAACAAGGAAACTTTTGAAATTCTATGTGATGAATGTGATTNAGTGAATCATATTACATTTTGTAAAATTCATTAACTAACAAGGAAACTTTTGAAATTCTATGTGATGAATGTGATTACATTTGTAAAGTTCAGTGACTAACGAGGAAACTTTTGAAATTCAGTGATTGAAAACCTTACACAAAGTTCAGTGACCAATCAAGTGATTTATCAATCTTCATGTGTTTTCTTAGTCTTTTTCTTTCTTTTTTCTTTTT
>CAIGRT010156579.1:0-10885 GCA_903798405.1 Fraxinus platypoda
GACCTACAAACATACAATTTTACACAATTATGCACAGAAAGTAACTCAATTTCAATTATAATCAATCCCGAAAAGAGGTAATTAAGTGTGTTTTTACACACTTATCAATCCACATCCAAGAGTGGTCGGGTATGAGTTGTGTGTTGTAGATAAATTGGTTGAAGACAACATTCTTAAACAAAAGAATAGACAGCAAAATCGAACAAAAAAAATAGACCCATTCAGTTCGACTGTCCCAAGCAGGAAAGAAAGCTTAACAAAGAAGGAAAAATGGTGCTCAACAAGATGCCCAAAAAGGAAGGGAAATACCAGCTCCAATGTGATAAAATGGTGCTCGAGAAGACGACCTCCAAATGGCTGAAGCGATAAAATGACCGGGGAGCTTCAAGGTTCTCGGCTGGGGAGACCACGGCTGCAGCTGACGATGGGTGGGCACCACCGTGGCTGGAATCGACGGGAAGCTTGACGGGGAGATTTGGGGGGAGTTTGGAATTTGGGGATAGTCTTGGAGCTGCTGCTGAAGTGCGAGAACGGGACCAAGAAGGGAAAATCTGGGCCAGGTCTTTTTAATTTGTTGCTGGGCCGGTTCAGTGCCATGTCAGCAATTTTGAAAGAGTGTGTAATTGACTGTGAAGCAACACTGTAAAAGTAGCAAAATCCAGATTGTTACCCATGTGAGAGCTTTGTGTCTGTCTTGGACCTTGGTTTACTTGTTCATTGAACAAAAGTGAGGTATTATTTATTTATTTATTTATTTTTTTCGGTGTCGGCTTAGGACAGAAAGAAGTGGAATCCAATAAATGAATGCTTACATTGCCTTCTTTGTAGTTGTTTCTGTAATGGGTATAAATGATGAATCAGGGGGAGGGGAATTGTATTTTGATGGTATGCCACAAATCATCTACTAGGCTTCGGATACCACTTCCCCTCTGGATCGCTTGATCACAGATATGAGAGCTGAATTGTACTCTCTCATACTCATGATAGTAGTTTTCAATTTTCTCACTATGAAAGGTTTCTATCAACCTTACTAGCTGTCGCGAGATGATCATCCAAATTGAATCAAGGTGAATTTGTTTCCTTTCATATATATAGTGTCAAAGGTTAAGTTGGTGTGTTGCATGGACATTTCCTTTCATGATTCCTAAGAGAATTCCTTGGAATCTTCAATCTAATGGTTTAGAATAGGATTTTGAGAATGCTCAAAACCCAGTTCCATCCCCCGTTTGTAAAATTCCTAAACAAATTATTTCTTTCCCTGATGGACATGTCAAAGTTATCTTTGATAAGCCATCATCTTCAAATACTTTTCAAAGATCTTATTCATCTAGATCTGAATACAGATCTAAGAGTAATACTTTTCAATCTGCAAGATTTTCTACATCTTCTTTAAAAGAAGTTGATTTTAATCATAATATTCTAAAAACTCATTATCAAAAGGAAGAAGAACAAGAACAACCTAGTTCTCCAACCTTATCTGATATGGCACCTCCTTCATAGAGGCTTGATCAACAATGTAATGTTATTTCTTCTACAATAGATAGAAAAGATGAATTCATTATTGATAAAACCCCCGAAGTCAAAAGTTTTCGAAAATTATTACAAAAGAGTTTCAAAAGAAGAAATTGAATCTTAATGGGAAGAGTTTGAATCTTTTCCAGAAGACTTAAGTCTTTATGAGTGGGCATATTTCAAAATTTATAATAAAAAACCCACTAAAACAAAAACCATTCAAAATACAAATGTTTTTAAAAAGACGTGGAAGACACCTAAAGGTGAAACTTTTTAAACTATTCATCATTATATGCAAGAAGCTGTTATTTCTCAAGGAAACACTGAAATTCTTCTTATCCTCTAAAAAGGTTGCCTAGTGAACATTTAGATGATTTTGAAGTCATTGCTAAGGATATCAAGAATATTCAAGCTCAAAACAATTATAAAAATATTGTTTTACAAACTATGTGCACTCAGCTTAACATAATTGAAATAAATTCTGACTCCAAGAAATCCATTTCAAAAATCGTTGATAAAGGAAAAACATCTATCAACTCTTTATTTAAACCTCATTCTTCAAATATGATTCCTCAAATAGGAAAATTAGATAATGAGACTCAAATTCTAAGGGAACTTGCAACTCAATTATCTAAATTATCGTCCTCTTCAAAAAACATCAATACAATTGATAATCTGGAAGATCAATTTGTTGAAAATGAGATATCTCATATTAACAAATTGGGACAAAAGAATCAATATTCCAAAGTTCTTCCTTATTATCATCAACACTTTGCTCCAGATTTGCTTTTTGAAGAAAAGGCAAAATTTCAAACCTCTTTCACTAGTGATTCTATTGTTGAATGGAATATAGATGAATTAACCGAATATTAGATCATTCGACTCCTAGAAGTCATGTCTTTGTGTTGGAAAGCTATAGATCAAAAAAATTTGATTCAAGAACCTCAACTGTTAATCTGGTTATTGGATTTACTGGTCAACTTAAACAATGGTGGCATAATTATCTTGATCCTCAAGAAAGGCAAGATATCTTAGGTGCTCAAAATAATGAAACTGGTGAAAATGATAGTTTCGCTGTTCTTATTTACTATATCATCAAACATTTTATTGGAACACCTGTTGATGTTCTCAATAGACAATCCGATATTTTAATGAATCTTCGTTGTTCCAAACTTCATGATTTTCGGTGGTACAAAGACATGTTTTTAACTCGTGTCTTACTACGTGGAGATTGCCATCAATCTTATTGGAAAAAATGATTTATATCTGGAGTTCCTAAACTCTTTGTAGAAAGAGTTAGAAATTCTAACAAAAAGCAGTACAAAGATGACATTCCATATGGATAACTTATTCATTTTGTCAATAAAGAAGGTCTTGTTCTTTGTAATGATCTCAAACTCAAAGCCAAATTAAAATCAGAAAGTTTTGAAAGGCGTAGAGAGCTTGGATCATTCTGTGAACAATATGGTCTTGAGAAAATTACTCTCCCTTCTTCAAAATTAAAAAGAAAAAGTTTTCATTCTTATAAAAGAAAAAGGAATTTTCAAAAAGAAAGAAATTTTCAAAAAACTTCTTATTCAATTTTTTTTTCTTTGAAAAGAAAACGATTTTCAAAGAAATTTTTTTCAAAAAATTCCAATGTTACTTGCTGGAAATGCAAACAAACATGACATAATTCCAATAAGTGTCCTATGGAAAGCAAGATTAATAATTTTCAAATTGATGAAAATATTAAAATTGAACTTCTCAATTTAATCAATTCTTCAGAAGAAGAATCTTCTAAATTAGAAATGATTTATGAGCATCAAGAAGATTCCGATGCTGAAACTAGTTCTAATTCTTCATCCTCTTCTAATCAATCTAAAGAACTTTGTGGATGTAAAATCATAAATGTTCTTACTAGAGAAGATTAAATTATTCAAGAAATAGTTGAGAAAATTAACAACCCTCAACTAAAGAAAAAGTTCAAATCTCTTCTCCCTTCAAAATCTAACGATTCTGTTGGAGAGCCTCATAGTATTAAAAATATTATGAATCGATTCAAAGCTGAGTCTTCAAAATATTCTACCTCTGATTTAAGATCAGAAATTAATGAAATGAAATCTCAAATTTCCATTCTTCAAAACCAAATGAAAGATGTTCGTATGGAAGTAGTTTTCTTGAAACAAAACAAGAGAATCAAACCATTAATGAATATGTCTCTTCTGATGAAGAAGATATTCTTTCTCAATCTTCAAAAAATCACGATACTCTTCAAATTGAAGAAGAAAATGTTAATGTTATAAGTCGTATTCAATTTCAAAAATGGTATTCTAAAATGATTATTATTATTATTAAAGAGTTTAAGATTGAAACTAGAGTTTTTATTGATTCTGGTGCTGATCAAATTTGTATCAGGGAAGGATTATTCCCTACAAAATATTGTGAAAAAAACTGCTGAGCGACTATATGGTGCTAGTGGAAAAAAGCTTAATATTCAATATAAATTTTCAAAAGTTCATGTTTGTAATTCAAATATTTGTTTTAAAAATAATTTTCACATAGTTAAAGATCTTGACCAAGAAGTTATTCTTGGAACTCCTTTTATTGTTCAAATTTATCCCTTTCAAGTTGATTTAAAATATTTAACTACAAATATTTTTGGACAAGAAATTACTTTCAAATTTACAAATCCTCCTTTTTATAAAGATGTTAATATTTTTTAAAGAAGCTTCTATTTCAAAAATTATTAACAATATTAATTTTAAGAAAAATCATATTCAATTTTTTAAAGAAGAGATTAGATTTCAAATAATCGAGAAACAGTTAAAAGATTCCTCTATTATTGAAAAAAATCTATCTTTTTCAGAAGCGTATTGAGGAAGAGATGTGCTCTGCTACTCTAAATATTTTTTGGAATAGGAAAACAACATGTTGTCTCCCTTCCTTACACTCACGATTTTCATGAATTCAACATTCCAACCAAATCCCGTCCTATTCAAATGAACAACGAATTACTTGATCACTGTATCAAGGGCATCAATGATTTACTAGATAAAAAACTCATCCGATCAAGAAATCACCCTGGAGTTGTTCAACATTTTATATTAACAATTCTGTTGAGATTGAACGAGGAGCCCCTCGTCTTGTCATCAATTATAAACCTCTCAATAAAGCCCTTCAGTGGATTAGATACCTCAAAAGAAAGATCTATTAAATAGGCTTTATAAATCTATTATCTTTTCAAAATTTGATATGAAGTCAGAATTCTGGCAAATTAAAATTAAAATTAAAGAAAAAGACAGATACAAAACTGCTTTCAATGTTCCTTTCGGCCAATATGAATGGAATGTCATGCCATTCGACCTAAAAAAATACTCATTCGGAATTTCAAAAAATTATGAATAATATTTACAATCCTTATTCAAATTTTATAATTGCTTACACATATGATGTTTTAATCTTTTCAGAAAGTTTAGAACAACATTTTAAGCATATCAATACATTCATATATGCCATAAAAAATAATGGTTTATTGTTTCTGCTCAAAAAGTTGTTTTATGTCAAACAAACATTAGGTTTTTACGGCATAACATTCATGCAGGAACCATTACACTCATTCAAAGAAGTCTAGATTTCACCGATAAATTTCCTGATGAAATCTTGGACAAAAATAGCCTTTAAAGATTTTTAGATTGCGTCAATTATGTAAGAGACTTTATCAAGGAGATAAGAATCCTATGCGCCCCTCTTTTCAAAAGACTACAAAAGAATCATGTCCCATGAAGTCACAAGTGTACTGTGGCTGTACCAAAAAGTCAAAAAAGTTGTCAAACGTATTATGTGTTTATCAATTATTAATCTCGCTGCCTCTATTATTGTTGAAACTGATGAGTCAGACATTGATTTTGGTGGTGTCCTCAAATAGATTTCAAAACAGTCTAGTCAAGAACAACTAGTCAGATTCCAGTATGGTGTTTGGACTGGTCCACAAAATAATTACTCCACAATCAAAAAGAAATTTATCAATTGTTTTATGCATTTCAAAATTTCAAGATGATTTAATTAATAAAAAAGTTTGTTTTAAAAACTGGCTGTAAAGCTTCAAAAGACGTCTTGCAAAAAGACATAAAAAACCTTGTTTCAAAGCAAATTTTTGCAAGATGGCAAAATATTCTATCTTGCTTTGATTTCGAGATTCTATATGTACAAGGATCATCAAGCTTTCTTGCAGACTTCCTCACTAGAGAATTCTTACAATACAAAGAGAGAAAGTTGTGAGAAATATTAGAGAAATCTTCAAATTAAGCGATATCTTCAAAGAAATGGATTCTTCTTCCTCTAAAAAGAAGAAAAAGAAAAAATCTTCAATCCCTATACTGTCGATAGAAGATTACATTCAAAATTCCTTCCAAAGATCAAAATATGTAGAACATAGCGCATCCCCTTCTCAAAAAACCACTTTAGCTTCAAAATCATCCTCCTTACCAACTACTCAAAATAAAAAACCATATGATGAAAAACCCTCAAATTTCAAAAAGGCCCTCAAAAAATAAACACGAAATCGTAAAATGACTTTAAGTCCATTACAATAGTACAAAAGCGTTTTAATGGCACAATGATTACAAAATCTAACAAATCATTTTGTGCTTCGAATAAGTACAAAATCATAAAGCTACAAGTCACGACAATATTACAACCTTAAGTTTCACTGCCAGCTGCTTGGCCCATGCAAATGGATCGAACATGACCAGTTTTATTGCACCTACTGCATTTACGAGGCATACGCGTCTCTCTGGCTGATCTGCCGGTCGTCCACCCTGTCTTCGTGTCAATGATGGAAATACTTCTCTAGCCTCATTTGGCAAATGGTTTACGAATGCAGATTATGTTTGCTTCCAACAAATATTAGTATAAAAAGGGCTACATAGGTTATAGCCGTAATCCCTTTTAAACCTTACAGTAGCAATTGTATAGGCGCATTGTCCAAATCAAATTTCCTATACGTATAGGTCTTTTCATCCAAGTCCACAAAGTGGTGTTCTAAATTGTCACCAACCTGATAAATGTTCGGAGATACCTAATTTACCTCCAACCCATTTGACTCATTATATTTCATGCACATATTTTTCTCTAAAGGTGGCGTGAGGTGGATCACACATTTTTCAGCTTCAACATGTCTTTCATAAAATCACCTTTGCAGTCTATCAGATATATTCAATCAAACCAACCATGGAAAATTCTCGAACACTCTTCAACAAACCATTTAGAGATTTCGCATTATTCGTAATCATGATATTGTAATGTATCCCAGTAAGAAGTGCTCTAGCCCAATAATAGAAATCTTCTTCTAATATGTACTATTTGACACCCTTCTTTTTGTTGCATAGAGCTGTCATGTTGGACTCAAATTCTGTTAATAAGTCTCCAATGCCGCCCTAAATAAAGTTGCAAGATCACTCCGTGGAAAATTTGTCTTCAATCTTTTGCAGGTGATATGTGCAATTACCATGATTAGCAAACTGAAAAACATTTCTAACTCCATTTTTAGTACAAGTTGCATGGTTAGATATAATCACAAGTTCATATGTATCACATGTTATTAACCGCAATTTCTGAAAGAACCAAGTCCAAGATTCATCATTCTCATGCGAGTGGAAATATTTGAAAATTTGCATCCTGACAAGTTGCTACGAGTAGAGTACCTTTCATTCTCAATGTCAAGAATGTACCATCTACAGAAATTACCCTTCGCATTGAGTTGAGGAATCCATGTATACTTGGCCCCAAGACTATAAAAAAGTACTTAAAGCACCGATTATTTGTAGAGTGAATGAATGTCAGCGTACCAGGATTTTGCATCTCCAAACATGACAGTATGCTTCCAATTTCACATAACTCTCACAGGGTTTTCCAAGGATCAGTCCGCAAGCAAAATGTTTAGCCATATACGCTTTAGTATAGCTTACAGTTATGCCGAACTCTTGACGAATGTCATTAATGATGTCCCTTGGTCTGTAAACTCGATTGGCCTCTTGATACTTAGGGGTGATGTGGTTTCCAATAATCATATATGAAGCATGCCAATGGTCTCTGCGACGAACACTCACGGAGCAAGAGTGACGGCCATTGTACTTTCGAACTTCGAAAATAGGACTTTCTACGTACTTGGTTGCTCGCAAGCGCCACTTGCAATTTTTATCAATACAAATAATTGTATAAGTGCTCTCATTTGACTTTTTAACTTTGTATTCAAAGTGGCACTTCACAGCCAGCAACTGCAATTTGGATATTAGATCATATTTTGATGGAAACAATTGGATGACTTGCACATCTTCATTTTTCGAAATTCTTACTGATGTTCTACAACGGAGCGAACTTACACTTGCAGATATAATATGACTACATGGTTCATCCATGTATAACTCCACATCATTGTCATCTGGTACAGGAGAATTATCTTCGTCGTCTACTCTTCAGGGACTATCTTCATTTACGTTAAAATCATTACAATCTAAAACATAACCATTGTCATGGTTACCATCGTTGTCCGTTCGAACATATTCCTCTTCGCTGTTCATATTTGCAATTTGTTCTCCACCCTCTATTAGTAATAAACGTCATTCGTCACCAAACTCTTCTTGATTTTCAACAACTTCATTCGAAATGGTTACACAAAGAAATGTTTCTCTACAGACATATACAAACCACTTCACATTGTTGTCACAATCAATTATGGTCGGAGCAGCTGGAGCTTTAGACATTATAGGGACAAGAGCTTAAATCTCTATTTTGTATAGGCTTGTATCGACATTCAACACCTATTTGACTTTATCATACAATTCCACATAAAAAATTGTTTTCGCAATAAGAATAGACACTGTTTTTCATTTGCCATTCCTTGCATATTTCCATTTACATGCACCTTCAACTGACTGCTCGTATTCAACTGGATAACAAATTGATACTCATACCATATCTGTGATCCATGTCTCGCATGTAGGTCTTGTCAGAGCCTAACCATGGCTGGACAAAAGGCGTCGGCTACCTTATTACTGACAGCACAACTACGTGCTGTCCATAACTGTAATTCAACATAAAAATTTCATCAAAATCTTAAATATCGTACAGTACTGATATGTATATCGTTATGGATGGCAGAAAACAATATTTAAGTCGTTATGTACAGAAGAAAATCAAATATATGTTTTACAGTAGAACAATGAAAATAATAGCCAACTTACATTTCACTCCAATTAATACAAATAAGGGGTAGTGAGAAAAATGTTGTGAAGTAACCCATATCAAATCTCTAATCCAATGATAAAATGAATTCAAAATCATTGTTGACAAATGAACACCATAAACATATACATAAAAATATGAAGAAATGATTCAAAAAAAAAATGGAGAAAGAGAAAAACCCAAATATTGAAATTTACAATACTCTCTCTTCTTCTCCAAATGTCCGATAAGAATGTTGTAAGATTTTATTACCGACTTCAACCAAATGAGTGTTCATAGGAATGAGAATATAGAGCTTATGATTTCATTATGTAGAGAAAATGATGATAAGAAAATGAAAAAAAAGGTTGCATACTTGTAGAAGAAATGGAAGGTATAATTCAATTATGGTTAAATGGAAATTGAAATGGGATTTAAGGTAATAATGCCGTTTTGTATACAAGGACATTTTAGTCATTTACAAATTATATTTTCCATATTTGGATGTTTTGACTTTTTAAACAAATATTTGGTTTGACCAAGCCTTTTAAATGAAATCCAAAAAAAACAGGGAAAATTAGGCTCACTACCTCTAAAAACAACTAATTTGAATAATACCCTACAAACTAATTAAATAACTTAATCACGTAATTAATACTTTCTAAACTATCAAAACCACAAAACCCAATTCAANAATACTTTCTAAACTATCAAAACCACAAAACCCAATTCAAATTCCCAATACCCAAAAATCTGATAGCATCCATGGCAGTTTTCTTCTTCTTGCCTATTGAGAAAATTAAGCTCACTTTTCAGTTCCAATTAGCTCCGGAACCCATTCCAAACAGGCCCTTGAGGGCCGACTCAAGCAAAAGATAATCTCATCCTTCTCGATTCCCAAATTTCAGTCATATTTGGGTAAATGAAAAATCGAGTTCGATGAGGAATAAAAAGGATGGTTTTTTTTGGTAAGATTCAAGCTTGGGTTTGACGAGAAGATAGGAAAATGAAACGCGTTCTGAAGAGGATAATGTTAGTAGTACCAGTGAGAAAACTGAAAATGTTGAGCCAAATGCGGTGCTGACGCTTGATGGTTTATGTAAACATGGGTTGGTGCAAGAGGCAATGAAACTTTTGGGTTAATGTGTGAGAAGGATACTATGCGGAAAGTGGTTGTATACATAGCTGTAGTGGAAGACTTTTGCAAGGCACGTGAGTTTGAAATTGTGTTGAGAATTTTTAAAGAAAAAAATGCATTGTAATGGGGTCTTTCCAAATGCATTCAAATGTTTGTCACTTTTTTGAATAGCGTGTTATTTAAAAAAAAACTTTTGTCATTTTTTTGAGTGACAAATCTCGTTTTTTTAATAAAAGTGTATGTAAAAAAGTAACACTTCACTCTATATAGTATTTTTTATTTCAAAAAAAAATTATTATATGATAAATGGATTGGCTGAGTTGGTAAATGACAATGGTTGTGAATTGACTTAATGATACTTGACATTTTGGTTGACATTTTGTCTGTGAACTGACTTAAAGATATTTAGTGGTGAATGAAGAAAGAGAAATGATGGTAGTTGTGTCATTTTTTTTTTATTTCTATCACTTTATTAAACTGATTCCAAAGTTTTCATTGGTATTGTTACTTTTTTGAATTTTTGTCACTTCTTTTAACATATCGCTTTTTTGAATTTATGTCACTTTTTTTAATATATCACTTCTTTGAACTTCTAACTTTGTTTAGTGTTTGTCACTTCTTTATGCCACTTCCTTTAAATTTCTATCACTTTTTTGGGTGATAAACATCACATTTTAATAAAAGTGATATTGTATACGCGACATTTAATTTTACACAGTATTTTTTACTTTCAAAATATTTTTAATTTTTGGGGTATTTTTGCAAGTCACCCTTTATTTTCGTAGAGTTGCAAACTATCCTTTATTTTCGTAGAGTTGCAAACTATCTTGCTGAGCCCAAGCCTATTTCTTCTTTGATCTTGTGGGTTATGGTTGTTTGTCAGATTTTGTGAGAAGAAGAGTGGTAAATGAATGGTTTGTCACTTTTTTGATTGATGTTTTGTTACTTTTTCGAATGTTTTCGATTGATGATTTGTCACTTTTTCGCATGTTTGCAGTTTTTTTAAACTTTTTGTCACTTTTTTTAAATTCA
>CAIGRT010156603.1:0-16980 GCA_903798405.1 Fraxinus platypoda
TTTTTCCATCGGAAATGCAATGGAGTGGCATAGAGCCCCCTCATGTCCCACCCCATCGGGGATTTTTTGTCCTTGCCCAGTTTAAGACGGACATGATGGTGCACTCATTTGTCCTGTTTAATATCATATATTTATTTTAAATTTTAAAATTTTAAAATTATACCAAAAAGGGTCACGGTGTCTTGTATCCATCCCCACTACAAAACCCACCAGCCAACTCGACGAGCCACAGGTTGATCGATTTGGGTTTTTTTTCGTCTCACCTCAAAATTTATTTTCTTTTTAGAGATGTTAAGTGAGGCGAGCTACTTGTCGGTTTGTTTCGAATGTGAGTCTTGGGCGCAATAGATGACTTTTTTGGTGAGAGTCGCTTGTCGATTCACATTGGCTCATCTATGAGTCAAGAAACAAAAAGCAAATAAACTAATTAAAAATTTAAAAGGAAAATAATCACGAGCCTGAAAAATTTCAAAGGAACTGGCTCGTGCTCTTTTCTTGAAGCGAGTATGAGCCGACTGACTCGGCCCATTAACATTATTGAGAAGAAGGGGGCATATTGAACTAATGAAAAACTTGAGGGACCAGCTCAAGATTTAAAGATGAGTACAAATAAAAGTGATGATAATAAAACCTCTAAACCCCTTCAGGCCCTTCTCCCAATTCCCAGCTGCTCAAACTGCAGCAAAATCTCCATTTTCATTCTTTTCTCTTCTAGCTTATAATCATGGAAGTTACACCAATCCAATGCAGACCAAACCCACTTTTTTTCTCTTCAAAAAATCTCCATTTTCTCAGAAGAAGAACCCTCCCGCCGTTACATTATCGAAATTACAAGCTCAAGCTTTCCCGCCAAAGAAGGCTCATAATTTCAGCATCTTCTTCCTCGGACATAAATCCAGGTGGCCCGCCCGATGGTTTCTCGTGGGTTCCTTTTTCACAGTCAATTCGCAGTGGTTCTCAGCGGTTCCTTGAGAAATTGGGCGAGTCTGTGAAGAAAGAAACTGGGTTTGACTTGAAATCTGCTAAAGATAGAGTAAATGAGTTGTCGGGCTGGATGCAAGACTCAATTCAGAAAAGCCGGGATGGGATGGAACGGGTGAATTCCGAGTTGGTACCTCAGTTCATTGATTGGAATAAATGGGAACGTTGGAAGGTATAATTTCTGCTAATGTGTCTTAAAAGATGAATTTTTAACATCATGTTTGGTTGTGCTCCAAAGTAAGTTTTGTTAGTAAAAAAGTAATATTCTAATTATGGTTGGCAAAATAAGTAAATTAAATGCAAGTTTAACTCACTTTAAAGCACAATCAAAATTACTCTTCCTTTGTCCTCAAAATGCTTGAATCATTTGTATTGAAATTGGCTTGGAGGAAATTAGAATTATTATTGTATTACTTTTTGTTGTTCTCAGGATGTAAAAAATTGGGAACCCAAAAGGGTGGGTGTTTTGGTACTATATGCTTTTGTTATGATATTTTCTTATCAAGGAATGCGTATGGCAATTCGAGCGCCCATTATTGAACGTGAAAGAAAAGAATTGGCTGAGGCATATATGGAGGCATTGATTCCTGAGCCTACTCCTACAAATGTTCGAAAGTAAGTTTATTTCTAATCCAGTCATTCTCATGCAACTTACAGTTTTCTTTTCGTAATGGACAAAAGTTGTGTACTCGTTTGACAGAAATTGGCAAAATCCTTTCTCTAACTAATGGGCAATGGATATCTCTATTTTTAATTACTTCAGAAACCTTGAGGGGTTGATCAATTGGTCAGGCTTTGGGTTTGCTCCCCATTGTCACCAGTTCGAATCCCCTCAAGGCCCCTGAGGTGAATACCCGACCGTAAACTTCAGGGCCCCATGGAATTAGTCGAGGTGCGCGCAATTTGGCTCGGACATCCACGGTAATTAAAAAAAATTTACTTCAGAAAGTTAAATTTGTGGATTAACAACCAATATCTATCCGCAAAGTAATTGAATTCCTCGGAAAAATTTCCTTTAGGTTTAGTCTATTTTTCACAACCACTGTTGGATTGATATCCTGTCATGCTCAATCACTTGGAAACATAGTAACTATAATTAATTCTAGAAAACATTAATCAGTTGAATGTTGTAATGGTGATAGTGAGACGTTTATAAATTTGCCACCATCATTACTGGCTTGGTATCTGATAATTATGATTTGGAATACGGGAAAAGGGCAAAGAAAAATTTCTCCGTGACAATATGGTACAGTGCCTTTTTGATGTATAGGGTACTGGCAGAGGTCTTTAGACTTTAGGGTAATTGGAGCAAAGCACATATAGTTGTTCTGATTTAAGAGGGCCCTAAAGCATCAAAAAAGAAGGATCAAGTTTGAAGTTAAGAACTTGTCATATTAGGAACTTGACAACACCCGAAAAATTGTTCTGTTATCTAGTGTTATCTTTTGCTTCAATCACCTCCCAGTATCTGCAATAATTCAATGAACCAAAGTTATAAAATGAAATTAATTTCAATATCCATAGTTTAGTGGCATTGATGTTGAAATACTGATGTAATGAAATTGGTGATGTTGATGTTGATGTTTCTAAGTTGCTCAAAGTTTCAACCTTTTCTTCTTCCTTTAGGTTCAAAAAAGGTTTGTGGAGGAAGACTACACCAAAAGGTCTGAAGCTCAAAAAGTTCATTGAGAGTCCTGATGGGACACTTGTTCATGATAGTTCTTTTGTTGGGGAAGATGCATGGGAGGATGACACTGACCGTTCCCAGGAAAATGTAAAAGAAATTATAGATCACGCTGTAAAATTGAATACGGAGGATAAGAAGAGTCTGAAGGAAGAATTTGGACTATCAGGTTATTTAAATATCTCCACCTCATTTTTTCGTTTTAGCATTACAACTGTTGATTAAATAGATCAACTTGCTTAGATCATTGCTTCTGAATCATCTTATTCTCTTGAAGTTGTTTCTAAACATATTCCACTAGTTTGACGAATAACACGATAGTCACCATGTACAACCTGTATTTGAGAATTTCAAGCTACTAGGGCTAGAACTAGAGCTATAGCACTTGTGGTACTCATTTTTATGATAATTTTGTCTATTCCAACCCCACATTTAAAGTCTGCCTTTTTCTACGCGCTGGACTGTATGCAGGATACCTTTAAGAAAACTCTCTCAAATCCTCCTTGATAAATTTGTGGTGGGATATGATGTGGATTGTGTGCCCAAAGGTTGGGTATGAGACTGGAGATATTTTCTGATTAATGAAGAGTATTTAGTGGGTTTATGGGGCTGTTTTCGGTGCTAATGGGAAATTTCCGAGAATAGTGTTTGAAAATCGGAAGAAACAGTAGAACGTATGGAAAATTGAAAGTAATAAGGTAATCCTGGTTTAGGAAATGTATAAATTAGTACTTAAGCATAGTTAATGCTCGGCAATCACGCAGTAACTGAGATTTGAGAGGCATAATGAAACTTAAGCATTTGTTAGTTACTTTTGACCTTTTGTGTCTAATACACCAATTGGCAATCATTTATTGAGCCCAATTGGATCTTGAAGTCCAAAAGTCTACAAGAACTTGAATTTATCGAAATCTTCTCCAGTGGACTCTCTCACGGCCATATTATATAACACGCTAATGTACTAATCTATTCTTGCTTTTCTTGCAATCTTACTTGACATGTTTCTTTTACAGTTGAAAATCAGGATACAGTAGGAACATGGCGTGATAGGCTTCAAGCATGGAAAGAAATTCTTCATAAGGAGAAATTAAATGAACAATTAGATTCATTAAATTCTAAGTATGCAGTTGAATTTGACATGAAAGAAGTAGAGAATAGCCTTCGTAAGGATGTGGTCGAGAAGGTTAATGAAACACAAGGAACAAGAGCACTGTGGATCTCAAAAAGATGGTGGCGCTACCGTCCAAAACTTCCCTATACTTATTTTCTTCAGAAACTTGATTCTTCAGAGGTGAACTTTCTATCATCCTTTGTCCTCTTCTCTTCCTATATATCCTATAGGTTCATTTACTTCAGATAGAACAAGACCTTTTTCTTTAAAAGTTCTTTGGAGAAGCAATTCTCTGGCAAGGTGCTTCAGAAAGCCACTTCTTTCAATATTGGGAAAAATACATATCTGTTCTATTTTGCATGAAGAGATATTTGAAAAAATCCTAACCATTTGAAAGGACACATTATGTTAATATTTAGTTATTTAATAATTTTATATAATTTATGGCCCCTAATTTCCTATTTACTTTGTGTATGCAGTGGCGTTCCACCTTTTTCCTGCTTTTAATAGCATGAAAATATTTTGAGATCTTTTTTAAATTTCAAATATAAGAATAATATATTTTTGAAGTGAGAGCATCATCTTTAGCCCCTATTTGATGGCCATTATTGTGTAAAAATGATGTTTTGAATAATGATTTTTTTTTTTTGGAGAATGTGTGGTTAAAAAGTGGGGAAAAGTTTTGGGTTTACGTACAAAATATTTTATTGTGTGAATGTGTGGTTGAAAATGAGTACGAGAAATAAATTGTTTTGTTTTGAAGGGAGTTAAACAGGGGCTTAACTCCACAGTGGGATTTTTTTTTTTTCAAATTCACAAGTCACAAGTTTTGTTATTTTTTTGACTATGACAAATTAATATAATTCTAGCAGTTATTGGTTGCTACCATCCTTCACTTTGTATTTACTGATTGAAATGAAAATTTAGCTTAATGAGGAAAACAAAATAGTGTTCATATAAAAATAGTAATTAAAAAGAGCACAAATATTAAACTGTCATGTGTGAATCTAAAGTTGAAGGACAAATTAGAGCAAATATATTCTTCTAGATATAGGACTCCTGTGGATGTAATTATATGAAGGACTTGTGTGTCTTAAACAGTTGCAATGGACTTAAGAGTTCCTTGTATTGCAATCCAGGAATTACAAATAATTTCCCTTTCTATGTATTCCGCACAATTTAATGAATGGATGTTAGGATTTAGAAGTGGAAATGGAGCCTTCGCTGATGTCATAGTCAATTGCAGCCAGCTTCTTTTTCATTTTCTTCTTGATTTTATATGTCAACCTTGCGTAAACTAAAATTGGAATAATATTAGATCCTACAATTATCAAGAGATCCTTATGCTTAGAAAAGATGACTCCATTACAATGTTCTTAAATGACTTATTCTGAAGTAGACTAATATGTTAGGCTGTTCCTAACATGAGCTCTATTTGTCAGGTTGCTGCTGTTGTCTTTACAGAGGATCTGAAAAGATTGTACGTAACCATGAAAGAAGGGTTCCCTCTAGAATATACTGTGAGTCTATATCAATTGTGTTTTTGCAAAGATGGTATTTGTCCTCAGTCCAAATGCTTATTACTTTCTATTTTTCTTACCTTCTTAGGTTGATATTCCACTCGATCCTTTCTTGTTTGAGGCAATAGCAGGTGCTGGTGTTGAAGTAGATCTTCTTCAGAAGCGACAGATCCATTACTTCCTAAAAGTTGTGTTTGCTTTACTGCCGGGAATATTAATCTTATGGTTTATAAGAGAATCTCTTATGCTTCTTCATATTACAACAAACCGCTTTCTTTATAAGAAATATAACCAACTTTTTGATATGGCTTATGCTGAAAATTTTATTCTGGTAAGTATTCTATTCTGAGTTACTTATCAAAAAAAGTATTCTATTCTGAGTTGAACTGCACCTTTTACCTATAACCATAGTTGGTTCTGATCTCTTATTTCACCATTTACCCAGCCAGTTGGTGAAGTTGGTGAAACAAAATCAATGTACAAAGATGTAGTCTTAGGAGGGGATGTCTGGGATCTTCTGGATGAGTTGATGATATACATGGGAGACCCCATGCAGTATTATGAAAAGGATGTGAAGTTTGTTCGAGTAAGCTTATATATTTCTAAGATTGATGAAGCAATTAAGTCTGGACCATGCTGCGAATTACAGGCGGTGCAATTCACTGTCTCATCATCTACTTTGTAGGGTGTGCTTCTCTCTGGACCTCCAGGAACAGGCAAAACCCTCTTTGCTAGGACACTTGCAAAGGAAAGTGGGTTGCCTTTTGTTTTTGCTTCTGGTGCTGAGTTTACGGATAGCGAGAAAAGTGGTGCTGCAAGAATCAATGAGCTGTTCTCAATTGCAAGGAGAAATGTAAGTACACAGTTTTTTACATTGTAATGCTATATCTTATGGGGTAAATGATTGGATGTGGAAAAAGGATTTGGATTCCTATAACATTAGATTGCTGGACTCTTAGAATGCAAAAGATCTGTATTATGTTTAATGCCATGTCCTGTTTATCTTTTAACACTTAAAAGATTAGGATCACGAAGGTCCGTATTTTAGGAAAGAATACAATTCATATCTTAAAAATCTTGAAATTTGGGAAAAAGTATGTCCGGAGATACGCATATTATGGGTCATTCAAAGCTAACACTATTGTAAAAGTACTTGGGAAGTCTGTGATCATTTGACTCAAAATTCTTATTCAATTAATGCATTTTGGATGCTCTTTGGCCTTCTTTGAGAAGCACTGAAAAAAGCAACAAGCTTTGAAGCCAAACTTAAATGAGAGATTACTTGTATTTAGATACGCATCTCTTAATCTGACTACATGAGCAATGTCTCATAGCACTATATAGAAATGATTATAATAATCATGTTCCCATCAATCCGAGTTCCAAAATAAGCATGGTAACTGTTAATTTCTGGTATCCAGGAACTCAAGATACATGGCTGCAAATAATTGAGACTTTTTGAGTATCACATGCATGCATATACGGACACTGTACTCTGCACACGTTCATACTCTGATCGTTTCAATTTTAGGAAGAAACATGTACTAATTGACCAGTCATTTGTGCAGGCTCCTGCTTTTGTATTTGTGGATGAGATAGATGCTATTGCTGGAAGGCATGCGAGGAAGGATCCACGAAGAAGAGCAACATTTGAAGCTCTCATTGCTCAGTTGGATGGAGAGTTAGTATCTGCATTTACTTTATGTACAGCATCTCTATGTGCATCTAACTTCATCACATAGCATGGATAACATGTTAATCTGGCTGCTCTTATATAATTTGCCAATTGCATAATTCTACACAGTTCCTGTATGTGCTGCCCAGGGGGAAAAACAAGAAAAGAAAAACATTTTTTCTCGTAGGGTGTGGTGAAATTTGATCAATAAGTTTTTGTTCATCTTCTGAGAATATTGCTTCAATCCTATGATTAATCTTTTACCTGCTCTATAATTAAAGCTGAAAAGTAATATTTCTGTCCCCAGGAAAGAAAGAACTGGTGTTGATAGATTCTCACTAAGGCAAGCTGTTATCTTTATCTGTGCTACTAATAGACCTGACGAACTGGACCTAGAATTTGTTCGCCCTGGGCGTATTGATCGACGCGTGTACATTGGGTTACCTGATGCAAACCAAAGAATGCAAATTTTTGGTGTTCACAGTGCTGGGAAGGAGCTTGCAGAGGACGTTGACTTTGAAAAGGTATGTTACTGCTTCTTGTCCCCTTTTTACTCTCTTCGTCTGTATTCTCTTGTCGAGTTTTCAGTTACCTTTTAACTTGCCTTAAATGGCCCTTAGTAATGAGATAGTTGCTTAAATATGCTCAATGCGTGGTAAAGCCGTTTACCGTATTTTACTTTTCTCTTCCTGTACAGCTTGTCTTTCGCACAGTTGGATATTCTGGTGCAGATATAAGAAACCTAGTCAATGAAGCTGGAATTATGTCTGTAAGTTATTATGCTTGATCCAAGGAAATTAATTTTAATTTTGCTGGTTTATGCACTTTGATGTACTCGTGATTGTGTGCTTCTAATTTTAGCTCCACTGATGGATGAAGCTTTGGTGGTGTAGAAGGAAAAATGTGAAATATTTGTAAAGTCACAGTTTGTAGTAAAATAATTTTTCATTTTGCTTGTCTTCCTCTTATTTGGCAGTTCGTACTTTTTCAAATTTTCAACTGCTTCTGCACTTTATCTGAAGATGCTTAAATCAATTTGATAGTCTGTAATTCTATGTTTGGATGTTCCGATTCCGAGTTTCCAACTTGATGTAAATCCATGCCCTTAGCATAAGAAGGCACTCTACCTATAAACCGAGTAGGGTCCTTTGATTTCGCGTCTTATATATGTAGTCCACTTTCCTGAAATAAAACTCTTTTCAAATTACATTTTTCTGCTAACTTACACAGATTTCGATCTTAAAATTTCAGAGCTTCTTTCAACTCATATTATATGTTCAGTTTGGCATCCAGTTGAAAATTGCAGAGCTAGACGAGTCTAGAACTTTTTTGATATGATCTCAGTCCTATGTTTAACTCTTCTTTAATAAAGATGTCTGTTAATGCAGTCAAAGGATGCTTATTGATGCATTTGGAAATGTAAGTCACTAACTAAGAGGATTTTTATTGTTTTATTATCCATGAAGGTGAGAAAAGGGCATTCTAAGATCTACCAGCAAGATATTGTCGATGTACTGGACAAGCAGTTGCTTGAGGGTATGGGTGTGCTTCTAACTGAAGAAGAGCAGCAAAAATGTGAACAAAGTGTATGGTTTTCTTTCATAGAACTTATCAAAGTTGTGGATTACATATAATTCCGCTTAACTATAGTTTTTCTTTTATTATATATCAACTACATCAGGTGTCTTTGGAAAAGAAAAGACTTCTGGCTGTACATGAAGCTGGTCACATAGTGTTGGCACACTTGTTCCCTCGATTTGACTGGCATGCATTTTCCCAGCTCTTACCAGGCGGCAAGGTACAATATGAGGTCAATGCATATTTGGAAGTGTATTTCATAGGTTGTTACTTAGAATGACCTTTATCTGTTGCATGCTTGAGCAGGAAACTGCAGTGTCTGTTTTTTATCCTCGAGAAGATATGGTTGATCAAGGTTATACAACCTTTGGCTACATGCAAATGCAAATGGTGGTTGCTCATGGGGGACACTGTGCTGAGCGTATTGTGTTTGGTGATGACATTACTGATGGAAGAAGAGATGACTTAGAAAAAATTACGAAGGTAACATAAAATAACTTCTAGATTCAAATTCAAATATAGAGCTTTTATTCAATTTGTTGTAATGAGGCCTTGTCAATGTTAAAGCATTCTCAGAGTCAAAGTCGAAAAAGAGGAGTGCAAAATAGTATTATTGTTTATGATTGAAGTCTAGTCAATTGTTTGAGTTTATCCTCAGATTGCTCGGGAAATGGTGATAAGCCCTATGAATCATAGGTTGGGGCTCACTGCTTTGACAAAGAGAATCGGTCTGGTTGATCGACCAGATAATCCGGATGGTGAGATGATAAAATATAAGGTATTTCTTGTACTTGCATATATTTCCTTTGAAGCTTGAATATATCTTATAAAGTAACAGTTTTGTTTTTAAATGATACTCTCAAATAACTAACTTTAGTCCAATTTTATTTGATATTAGTGGGACGATCCTCACATCATTCCAGCTGATATGACACTTGAAGTTTCTGAGCTATTTACTCGAGAATTGACAAGGGTAATGAATTTTCCTAGATGTGGTTATAAGATTATGATTTCATTACAACTATCGCAACAAAAATCCTCACATCTGTTGGAAACCATTCTACGTAATCAAATTGTACAAGGATGGTGTTCCACCATTACACAAAGGGAGTTTGCTTTCAATTTAATTACATCTCCTTTTCACCATAAGCTTTTCACTTTGTGTTGCTTTTAGAAAAGAAAGTACGGCTTCATACATCTCTCTAACTCGTGAAATCTTTATCACCTATGCATAAGTGTCCAGATCATAGGTTTCTGTATTAGGGTTCTATATATGCCTCTCTTTGTCAAATTACATTTTGCAACTTTCAAATTATAAATATAAATGTGTTACTACCATTCTGATCAAAATGAAGCAACACTCAGTGGTGATACAAGCCAATAACATCCCCACCAGGTATATAAAACCAAGTTTGTGTGAAAAAAGAGAGCACATATACAGTGATTAAGTTTCATAAATTAACAAGCATGGTGTTACTGAAAGGTTTATCGCAATGTTATAGAATTTATGTTACTTTTACAAGAAAGATTTGTCACATTTTGCCTACTTATAGCCTCTTTTTATCTGAATGAATTACATGCTGATGACAGTACATTGAAGAGACAGAAGAACTTGCAATGAAGGGACTGATGGACAACAGAGAGATTTTAGATTTGATTGCAAAGGAACTTCTAGAAAACTCGAGGATAACCGGATTGGTATGATAGTTGCTCAATTTCATTCTGTATGTTTGATACTAGGGAAGAGACTAAATGGAGAATTGAACAAAACAAACTTCCACAAAAATGTTTTTCCTCTTTCTCCCCTTCCATCACTTGAACCATAAATGCGTCAGATCCCTGTTGCTGATGAAAAAAATGATGAGAAGAAGTCCTTGGAAGCAGAATTGAGTCCACGATTCTGAATCTTTAGAATTTGGTCCTTGGAAACACCATTATTTAGTACCTGTAGGGTCTCATCTGTCGTTGCATTGATATTCCATGGTTTCAACTCCAGAAAATGAGTAAAACATTTAACAAAAGTTTTGGGACAACTTTTCTGTTAAGTTCTACTCCGTCCATTGTAGTAACTTCGTTGGTCATAAATGTCACGTTCTTTGTTTGGCATTAGTAATATTGTGTTTGACAGTTCATTTCAGTTTTGCTTGCTTTCATCTTTCTTGGAACACTTTGAAGTGTGCAATGTTTGCAAACGACTCATATATGCAATTGCTTTCATGCTTAGCTGTTTCTTTTCCAGGAAGTCCAAGAAAGAATGGAAGGATTATCGCCAATTATGTTTGAAGATTTTGCTAAGCCTTACCAAATTAACTTAGAAGAGGTAATAGTATTCATTTTTTGGCACGTCATAGACTATCAGTCGTTTATATCCTGCAATGCAAGAAGCCTCGTTTCACTCAACCTCTGACTCAGAATTTTGTTGAAGTACAGCTATTTGTAGCTTTCGAATTTTTTAGCAGTGGCATTTTTTTTTTCTTATCCAGGAAGGACTATTGCCTCACAACGAACGGCTGCGTTATAAACCTTTGGACATCTATCCTGCACCACTTCACAGATGCTAAATTCTCCAGTGACTATATGGTTCTTCATCCTGACTGTTGAAACGAAAGTCAATTTGGTTGCCCTCTAGTCCAGTTCTAGAAGAAGATGACTAGAAAGCAGATGACAGCTTCAGGATATCATCATGTAGACACAACTCTTGAAATACTGGAGGATTTTGACACGGGAGGATTGGAAAGGCAGAGTTCAATATCTGCATATAAGATCGTTAGAAACCCGAGTGTTTTTTTCCTCATTTTCTCTCACACTGATTATTCCTTTTCATGTCGGCAAACAATTTTGCCCATGTTTGGTTTATATAAAAATCAAATTTTCAGTAAATTTTGATAAAAAAAATATTTGTTGAAAAGCTGTGAATTTTATGAAATGTTGGTTAAAATTAATTGTTGACTTTGACTAAGATTTTTAACTTTCTTTTTAGCTGAACCATACAGGGGCAAAGTATCTCTAGTGATTAAAATCAAGATGACTTCATCCATGTAAAATAAATCGATCAAATAACTGAATGAGAACCATTATGGGGAAAAATGAGTGCCTCGACACATTCAAGAACACGATCATCCACTCATGTACTTGTACATACACACAATAAACTTTTCAGCTACATAATTAACGCGTAAAGAATTACAATCAAAATTTCCTAGCAAAATAATCTAATCCAAAAACCGATAGCACGGTCTTGCTTTCTCTTCTAGTTGACGAGTTAAATGGAAACCTTCTAATGCAGCCAACAGTGGATATAAGAGAGGCCACATATCTTAGTTTTTTCCTTCTTTAACTTGTCTTTTACGTTTTTTGCGTTTCTTTTTCAATAAGCCTTTTTCTGCTAATGTTTTCAATTTCTGAGCTTTTCGGGCTTGGGCTTTCTCATCGAAGCCCTCGTCCATCATTTTCATTGTCGCTACGCGCCTCGCTTTGTAAACCTGAAAATCACGGGAAAGGTAGACGAGTATGTTACTAGGTAGCCTCATCTGAAACGGAAAATGAAATCCAAGTCATATATTTACTTGACAATAATTCATTGAAAGTTCAATTTGCTCGTGTAACTGATAGTAAAAGCTTGATTCTGGATATAGAATACAAAATCTAGTAACAAGTTGCACTTACAATACTAACCAATGAAGGAACAATTATTTTAGAATGCTCGCTCTTACCCGTGTAATATTATTATCAAGCACTTCTTTTTCTTTACACTTGAACTCGTCCAATTGCTTTCCAATAACAGCTTCTATTTCATGTATAAGATCCACCTCGTTCTGCAAAATATATCTTAAAAATTGAGTTATGCAAGTTAACGGAAACAAGAAACCATTAAAGACGTGCATTCAAGACCGACGAAGAGCATCCATAACAGTAGAATTAATCACTGGTCATTATGATGAGTGAAAGGAAGGGGTTAAATTATCTGATATCTTTCTAATAGAAGTTCTACTTTGGATTTGAATAATTTAACTTAATGAGTTTGCACAATTTCAACAAAAATGTAAAACATATCAAGAATTAAACAGATTAAATATTTGGAGAATGAAGGACTACGTGAATATCTATCAGGAAAGTCTCCATTGCATGTTTGATGCAGAAAGAACAAAGTGAAGAAACACAGTGAAATTGTGTTTTCCAAAAAGGTCGGTAGGGTAAGGAACTTTTGTACGTATTGGAATCTAATAATTGCAGCTTCAAAATTGAACAAAACAAATTTGAATACCTGGGCGACAAAGCTAACAGCCAGGCCCCCTCTTCCTGCTCTTGCAGTACGCCCAACGCGGTGAACATAATCCCGAGCATACCTATAATGAGTAGACTGTGGATTTTGGTGAAGAGAATGCTAGATGTATTAATAACAATTAAACAAATGGTTAGAGCAATTACTTAGGTATGTCATAGTTTATGACCAGATCGACTGTTGGAATATCTAAACCGCGACTGGCAACATCCGTGGCTAGCAATACAGGGACCTGACCAGATTTGAATTTATGCAACGCAGAAAGCCTAAGAGACTGCGATTTGAAAGAATGCAATGCTGCAACTTCCACTTCGAGTTCTTCCAGCAACAAAGACAAGAGCTCGCAACTCCTGCTCAATCCAGTAAACATACAGAAAACATCCAATGAAGATCAAATAAGACAAATGACGAGGTTTGCACAAGAACTAATCAGTTCCCATATAAACAAGGAACCCTGACCATGTTAAATTCTCAGAAGTGATCTATCATTAGTTAAACTTAACTTTTTGATATTAAACTTACAATAAGAGTATGCTATTCATCGATGCAAGATGCACACTAACTGATGCATCATGTTCCACTCTTGAGCTTTCTCTTATTTTGAAAAATTAGCGTTGACATGGAAAAGGGGCAATTTCACTACTGCTATAGAAACTAAGCTGTAGACTTATTTGTACTGATGCTTGAATTTACTATTCTTCAATCATGGTCATTTTATGAGATTGAGTCAACTATTTGAGAGTCATGCCATAGCGATTCAACAGACAGATTGTAGCCCAATTATTATGCTATTTTCTAATACAAAATGTAGTGTTTGAAGAGTGTTTTTACATCAATATCTCACACACATAAGATAACTTTCCATGCATCCATAAACGGTTATGAAGAGATTGGTGAATCCCCTGCAGCCATTTAGTATCACGATAATAACATAATACCACGTTTACAACAATTATAGGCTTATAGCCAATCTAATGTCATTGATGTTAAAATGAAACAATACCTGCAGGTAGAAGCAAAAATTATAGCAGATCGAATCTCCATTTCTTCCATTTTGTTCAAAACGTGCAGAAGATATACATCCTTCACATTTCTGGGGATAAAAAGATACTGCTGCTTCAGAGACTCTACTGTCTTGAAGCCTTCATATGCCTCATAGAAATATGCCTTATTTGCAGAAAGCTCGAGCAATGTTTGTAAATTACTTGTCATGGTAGCAGAAAATAGTAAAGTCTGTCGATTCTTGGGAAGGCACTGAAAGATAACTCTTAAATCGGTTTCAAAGCCAACATCAAGAACTCTGTCTGCTTCATCCAAAACTAAAAACTGCAACAGATATATTGTGTTATGCTTGAAAGCTTGTGGACAATAAAAGCACATCGACAGTCTAATTTAACCAGATATAGATACTAGACATTGTAATGGAAACTCATCATACTAAAAAAAAAAGGATATTATTAAAAGAAAAAAGGAAAAGAACGAAATTGATAAGCATGTAGTAACGACTATGATCTATGAAACTCTCCATGTAGCATGTAGGCCACAATTCAGTATCATAAATAGCAGTAACAAAGAGAATTGGAAGGAGCCCGTAATGTATATCTTAGAAGGATTCCCTACTCAGTGTTGTGCCACAATCATTGACATAACCAAGAACTCTTGAATCAATAGAAAGCTCACCATAAAGCAATAGTACATTTGTCGGCAATGATTAGTGGTACAACAATCAGACTTGGGAATATTCATATTTCGTTGTATGCTAAGCTCTGAATTCAATGCTATTCGCACTCATTTTAAATTATTTGTGGTGAAAAACTTCAAATGTTCTAGAGGTACATTACTTGTGAATTCATTAAAAAGTCTAGTAGCTATATCAATTGGTGAGGAAACTCACAACACACACACACTCATTAAATTCAAATAGAAGCTTAAGAGTACCACTAAAACAGACATTTAATGTTTTGCCTTCAAATTCTAATAAATCCAATATAAAGCTAGCTTCCCACAAATGTATCTTCAGAAAAATTGATACCTTCTTACTCGTAAGGCTGTTCATTTACCATTGTTATGTACATCATTTTCCTTTATTCAGAGATTAATGTGTTCAAAAAATATCACACAATTATCATAATTCTTTCTCAAAAATAAAATTCAATATCAGTCTATAATAGGAATCAATTACCACTTAGCAATTATAAAAAATACAAGTAGGAATAAAACAGAATAGAAAACTGAAAAAACCAATCACCTCGGTTTTCGAGAAAACAGAAGAAATATCAGGATTCTCTTCAATAAGAACCTTAATCCTGCCAGGAGTGGCAATCACCACATGTGGCCTCTGCATTAGAGTCTGTGCCTGGTTTATCATGTCCATGCCACCCACAATCACAGTGCATCGCAGGTTCACACCTGCCCCGAAAGCTCGAAATTGCTCGGCCAACTGGTATGCAAGCTCTCGGGTCGGAGTCAACACCAGAGCAAAGACACCGTATGGATCCTTGGAGAGACGTTGAAGAATGGGCAGAGCAAAAGCTGCTGTTTTGCCACTTCCTGTCTGGGCCAGGCCCAAGACATCCTGCCCAGCTAGTATTTTGGGAATGCAGTGACGTTGGACCGGAGTGGGCTGCTTCATGCCCAGCTCCTTGCAAGTATCAACAACCCATTTGTCTAGGCCAAGGTTTAAGAAAGTTACATGAGCAGGAGTTGGATTGAGGTCTGATTCTTTTAAGACTGATTTTGGAGCAGCAGGAGCAAGATCTGATTCTTTTATGACTGATTTTGGTGCAGAAGGAACATCCGTTTGACCGGAAGGTAGGGATTTTACGGTGGTGGTAGCAGTTGGTTTTTTTCTAGAAAACAAGGGGAAATTTCTGTCGACTTGGATTACTTCATCCATAATTGCTAACTTGAGGAAGCTTATGGCTAAAGCCTAGTTAAAGGCATTCCTGGCTGATGGAGCTGATTTCGAGACAAACAAAGCCCCCTAGACTTCACAGTTGAACTTCCTTTTTCTGAACACATAACGTAAACACTATTTGATAGAAACCCAGTCGGGCAATCCAAAGGCTATATTGAAAAAAAAAATTAATTTGCACACTTACAATTTTGAGTAGATTCTAAGTTTTGAATCTGGGACAAAATCTATGGGAGATCTTCTGCCAAAAGTGCCTGCCAAACAGAACACTAATCAGAACAAAAAGAAATATTTACAAATGGGAGATACATGTATTCAGAGCTTTAACACCTAAAGCGAAGCAAGGCGCGCTGCTCATCATCAATAAAACTTTGAAGGAAAAATACCATAAAAATAAGTAATAGCTGCATTCAGGGATTTCATAGAATATTTCCATGAGCTATTAAACTCATTAGCATACAAAAACGGAAGTAATTTAACATAGCCCTCAATCCCCTTGGCACTCGTGTAATGGATTGAATGCTAATCCTTCATCACTAAGGATTAATTTAAAAAAAAAATCTAATATTTCTTGATTGATATGAAAACCCAAAAAATTTCATATAATCCATACATTAAATGAATTGCGAATCTCAAGTTCTCATCAAAATTCATAACAAGCAAAAATAAAATAAATACGGAGCCACCTGGGGTCTAGAGGGGGAAACTGCCCTCACTGAATTTTGCTCCTGGGGGCCAGTTTTTGAGGCAATGAGAAAACCGTAAACAACAGCATAACAAATTCAAGAAAAATGTTGTCGAAAAAATAACTGTTGCAGGAGGAAGATTACTATCAAGTAACAACAATTTTGGAAAAATAAATAAATTATAAGGAGTTGAGTTGAAATTAAATCAAGGAAGATTACCATCAAGAAACAAAAAAAAAAAAAAAATAAATAAATTATAAGGAGTTGAGTTGAAATTAAATCATTCACAACAATCAGATATTTCAACATATAAAACCCGTTTTTACACTAAAAAAATCCGATACTACCTTCCAACTTTGTTGATGAAGAAGTAGAGTAGAAATCACTGCTACACAAGATAAATTGATGCCAGGGGCAGGGGCAGGGGCGGAGCCAGGTGTTAAACTCACAGTCACAGAAGCAGCAAAACAAGAAGTCTGGAGACTGCAACTGGAAGACTGGAAATTGAAGTCTGGCAAAATCAATAGAAGAGCATTGAGTTAAAAAGAA